>JRUX01000983.1:0-43224 GCA_001407235.2 Kudoa iwatai
TTATAAAATTTGGATTACAAATGTGTGTGCAGTATGATGCATGTATGAATAAGCTATTGACTACTAATTTACTATAAAATATTCAAAATAAAATATTTTATCCTTTTGTTATGTAAATTAATTCAATCAAAAATAAATTCTTAATGGTTTACACCTACAGAACAAATTTAGTTATATTTTTTACAGTAAAGCCTAAAACTTATATTAAATTAAAATTTTCAAATTTTAAATAAAAAAATGACTATCAATGTGTACTGGATTGCATTTTATGACAATATTTTAAAAATAAATTTACATTTGTACAATTTGTATCTCTTATCCCAAGGTAACCAGCCAATGAATTTCCTTGAGATTTAATTTGAGAGTAAAATTTATCAAATATATTATCCAAAGCTCTTATAAGTACAAAAACATGGTAAATAAAAAGGATAAATATTCATTTTGTATGAGATTAACAATATACTTGGATTGATCTTTAAGATAAATATACAAGTAGGGTTTAAAAATACCAAATAGAAAATTATCAAATGGATGCTGGAATGGATTATTGTTATTGCTCAAATCATTTTTAATAGTAGATTCAACCTTAAAATATTTATATTCCACAATTACATGTTTTTATTTAAAGCAAGCTATTTACTGTTATCCTGGATTGTTGTGAATAAGTTTCACTAGTATTATCTGTGTGGCATTCGATATAATGCTTATCAGTAGAATCATGAATGATTAGTTCGGGGAAAAATTCTTCACAAGCGGGAAAACGTGACGTACAAAAGTCATTAAAAACCAGACATTTTTGCATCACATATAAAAGTAGCCTAGATTCCAATGTATTTTCAGCATTTTCCAATAATTTCTTAATTTGCAGCCTAATACCCAATCATATACACATATAAAAAATAATTATATTAAATTTAAATCCTTATTAATATATTTGTTAAAAAAATCACTCGTTGATTTCATAAAATTTAACAGTTAATCGTAAATCGACATGCCACTCATAAGGGAATATGTCTTTAAAAATTTGATCATATTTAAGTAGTTTTCTTTTAAACCATAAAAATCTTCTATCGACACTTTCAAGGTGAGATTTCTGAATGAATCAATAAAAGACAATAGTTGTTAGAGGATCAATGAATGAAGGTTACCTTATCATTTGGTGGAAAGTTATCGTTAAACTCACTAATGATAAAATCAATGTAAAAACCAACAATGTGGTCACTTATTAAAAATAATTTATTAATTATATATCAGAAAAATGAGCACTAACTAACATGGAATCTTTTCCAAATAATGAAAGTACTTTACAAGCATAATATCCATCAATTTTATTGTTTTCCAGTTCATTATTGTCAAACTATAATTAATAAAATTTTCTGATTATTAAAGACTAATTTCAAAGAAATAAAAATTCAAATTGTTATGTTTTTTTTTACTAGTTGAATTTTTAAACTAATAAAATCCCCTTAAAACTAAAGTTACGATTGACAAATCATAGCATGCACTATTTTTATTAATTTTAGTTGAGATGTTTGTAAAATAAGAGTGGGAATAAAAATTCTCATAAAAAGATAAATGTTAACATTTTTTTAATCAATATTTCTTTAATATTACACATACCAATCAATTTTTATTGATAATATAGATTTATAATTAGTAATGCCATCAACACCTTGCCATATTGTGAGATTTGATTTTATATCAATATGCATCATAACAATTTCACTAATGAAATATACATTTATATGCATTTTTATGTTAAATATCTTTAAAAGGTCAAATTTATAATTAAATTTGTAATATATCAGAGATCAATTTAACCTACAGCTGTAATAGTGTATATTATTGAATTAGCACAATTAATCTCTAACTTTGCTTAAAAGAAATAAAGGCATCAACGAGTCTAATTAATGTAGTACAAAACAGTGCCTGTATATTCAAAAATAGATAATTATTACGAAAATTAATTAGGACAAATAATTAAATTAATGAAAAACTTACATATGAAGATATCAGAAGTTTAATATCTTTTGTAGCGTGATAAAGTATGTCTTTTTTAATTTGATCATATCTAAAATCAAATTAGAAATATTATAATGTAAATTTAATTTAAAATACTTTGATAATGCGTGTGAAAATTGTTCGATTTCATTATATTCCATCAAACAATCAGCAACAGAATTATATCCAATAATAAGAGATTCAACTGTTTTATAGTCACTGTTACCAATAAATGCTCTATAGTAAGGATAATCAATTTAAAAAAGTATTATAATGATTCAAATGCTTACGATAACTTATCAACACTGTCATTAAGGACAGAAATCAAATTAATTATTTTTATAGTATGAGAAAGATTATTTTTCGCATTATGCAATTCCCATAATTCTTGTGTAATTTCATTAAACTTAAATAAATTTAATGATATTGCTTGGCTATATGTATAATATGAAAAAGATATATATATATACAAATGGTTTAGTATCATCACATTCAATCTTCAATTGTAATATATCATTAGCAATATCATCCAACATTATTAAACTTTTATCTATACACTATATATGATGCAATAGATAGAAGACATGAAAATGACAATTACATCCATATGTTGACTTGACATAGTTGTACATTCATATAACAATCTTTGAATTTCATTTTCAGCTTTTCTTAACAATACAAATTATATAATATAAGATTACATTATATTTTATGTTATAAGACATAAAATAAAATTATTGTTATTTATATACTCACAAATTTTTGTCCGTCTAATAAGTAATTCTTCTAACGAATGAATATCCTACATTTATAATTGATATTGATGTAAAAAAAACCTAGACTAGAATAAAGAAGAGTATCTAGTGTCATACCATATCTTTTGAACACAGTTTATTTATCTTTGCAGCTACACTTTCAAAGTCTCCATTAATACAAGTTGGATCATGCTAAAAATAGTTTAAAATATAAAAGATTTAGGATTTTACATTCTGATCAAATTTCAACCGATAATTTTTATCACCACTCATAAATGTTTCAGAACTTCGTATTTAATCCTTTTTCGTCTTTTGTCGCTATATTGAATATTTCACTAATTGTATTTTTTCCCAAGCTAAATGATATCATTTTTTAACATTAATATCCTATTTATTCATTTTTATTTGATAATAATTCATTTTTTTTAGATTATTAAATAGATATTCTTAGTTTACTTTGTTACGGTAACACCCGAAAATAAATATTTAATCGGTTGGTTATTATAGTAATTAACAATCTTTAATTAGTTTACATTCATATCCATTTTATCAGTTGACATTATATTAGAAGCTAATGGCAAATGAATATCATTCAATTGTCATATTGTTTCTTAATTATTTTTTGATATGGTATAAATCAGTTTTTTTATTTAAAAATGGCTAGAATTATTAGAATAATAAATTACTGTTAGAAACGTAAAATT
Organism: Kudoa iwatai; assembly: GCA_001407235.2. Classification (NCBI taxonomy): domain Eukaryota; kingdom Metazoa; phylum Cnidaria; class Myxozoa; order Multivalvulida; family Kudoidae; genus Kudoa; species Kudoa iwatai. The sequence goes on from JRUX01000983.1 coordinate 3,461, forward strand.
TATGCAAATTTTATTTTTCTTTTGAATATGTTTATTTTACAAATACTTAAAACTAGCTTTTTCAAACTAAAATTCTTCAACATAAAACTCTCACTAGAAATTTGGACTTATTCTTTAAATTCAAATTTCGAGAGCTTAAAGTAAGCCGCCTACAGATCGAGTTTAGATCACAGCTAGGTATGCGCGCGCTCTAGTCGTTGGATAAAATGATGATGACGGTGAGACTCTTAGACATAAATACGTACGTAAATTCATTTTTTTTCTATTCTGATAATGTTATTTCTTTTTTTAACTAAAATTTATTATTTTTTTTTATTATCAATGTGGAATCAATATTTTCTACATTGACTAATTCTCTTATTGTTATAATCCATACATTTTTTATACGAAATGCAGTTTATATTTATTATAAATTTGTATTAAACTTTTGAATTTTTTAAATACTTATAGTTTATTTTAATTTCATTTCAAATGTTAGGAAGTTAATATTTTTACCAGATTGTTAATGGTTTCCTTTGTAATTGACTGTATTTTTCGAAATTATCATAAAAATAGATTATAAGTTGTGGAATTTTTTGACTGCAAAGCAGACTATTCCAATAGCCAGAAGATGGACTACCATACAAATAACAATCACAATCAATCTAAAAAGTATCTTATATCGATGTGAATTTATCATTATAAGATTTGACTTTTTTTCCTAAATAATTGAAAATATCTTAAATTGTTCAAAATATAACTTTATTGATTGTTAAACTGTTTTGATTTTTAATTATGTTACTAGCTGTGCCACCATCAATGATGAGCAATGATAATCTGGGATCAAGTATCCAGTCAGTTGGTTCGTCACTTAATTGTTTCACGTATTTTCTTTCATGTATAACCTATATTGTGTTCCATTTAAGTAATATTATATAAATATCAGTATAAATTGATGCTTTTAAATTTTCTGCCTTTAAATTGAAAAGTGACATGACTTTATTTATGATTTGAATTGCAGTTATTATTCTAACACAATAAATATAGTCCAAAATTGCCTATAGTTTATGATTATAGCTAATTAGTTGCAATATTTGGTAACTAGATTTTTAAAGTAGGATTCCTCACAATAAGTACGCTTTTTCTCTAATACCTCTATTATATTACTTTTGTTATGATAAGCCATGATAATATGATAATACAACTATATATTATAATTATAATGAATTTAATGATTAATAAATACATTAACATATAGATCTTTATGAATGGGTTGTGGCAAGGATGGTGGTAAATTTTCAAAAAATCGAAGATTTAATTTTTTTTTATTATCATCTATTATTTTATTAATAATAATAGAACAGGCTTCATAGCTATAATTTCCATCGAAGTAGTAAAAACTTTTTTTTTTGTATTTATCTAAATTTTCATCAATACATGACCCAGCTACCTCTTCAATATCTTTAATAGTTTCTTTTTTATTAATACAAGGATTGTTTATGGTAAAATTTTTATTTGCTTGTATATCTTTCCAATGTATCTACAGTTATAGTATTAAATTGTTGCATTACTTCCATTTACAGAGATTACCTTTATTAGCCTAAACTTAACTAGCTTTTCGTATGTTAATGATGAACTGCAATGGGATTTATAGTTGAAAATTGTTATTTTTTTATTAAATAATGTGATATTTTTTAAAAAATGTGAAAATTTTTGATCATAGTGAGCTACTTTATATGATAAGCATATTAGAGATGCGCTAATTTTTAGCAAAGATTTTTCATCCATTACCTAAAACAATTTTATAAAATACATTTTAACTCATTTTTATTACGTTTACATTTTTATAATACTTACTTGTTCGTAATTTTTTTCTATATAAAATAGAATAGGTTCACTTATACTGGGATTAACCAGGTAATATTCAAGATTAAAAATCTTATTATTCAATACATTAGCTGAATGCTCAAATTTATTGAGTATCATATCACGAACAATACTTCTATTTTTTTAATTAAAATTTAAAAAGTCTATTAATTATAATATTAAATACTAAAATAGTATCATTATGTTATATTTTGTTTAATTAAGGTTTAAATAATTTTCTCTTAGATTTTTTTTCTAATTAACAATTTAAAACATACTGTTTCGATGTACTTTTTAATAGATTTTTGATCAAAATCAACTTCTCTTCTCTTGGATTTTTACGCTGCACAATTAAATCAAGTGTTGTGTTAATAATACGTTGCACCACATTATCCACTTTCTTCTCCAATAAATTAGTATTTTTTATCATTTTAGGAATCATTCTAGCTATAAAATAACATGAAAATATACAAATATATGGATTCAAAAAGTAATACTTGGTAATTCATGTAAAAATCTATATATTTTAGGATTGCTAGCATTCATGTCTGATATAAGCAGCACATCATATGAATACTCTATAATAAGATTTTCTAATAGTTCTATAATTATTCCACTCTAAATTTTTTTTAATTATATAATAAATTATTTAATTTGATTATAAAATTATACCACTAATCTCATTTTAAATTCTTTAGACTCTATAGAATTCATGTACCAACAAGCTCCTACAATAATGGTAAACATCATAGCCATATTTTTTTATTTAACAAAGCTTTATAAATTGTTTATGTTTTAATCGTTCTAAAAATTTACCATCATTGCTATTTTTTCACAATGTATGAATAAACATATAAAAACTATTGAATGCTCTTTGACTATTTAAAATAATTATAAAACTCATCTTTCTTTCATATATTCATTTTTTGATTTTTAATTTTATGTTAATAAGCCTAACTATATTTTTTGTTTACTTCAAACAGCATTACCTTAAGTATGCTAATTCTTTGTAAATAGTTATGAGCTGTTATTTCTTAAATAAAAATGCTATCATGTCATCAGCAAAATAAAATTGCAACCATTTTTATAGCTACATAAAGGCTTATACGATTTATTAGCCTCCTATGTAGTTTCCACACTTAAAGCAACAATAAAATCGCTATTTTATTTCAGACTATTTACCTTAAAAGTTTTTATAAATAATCTTTCATTTTTTAAGATGCTATTTTCCTACAAATTTTTATTAAATGAATAAAATATGTGATTTTGTTTAGTGGACATAAATTTAAAACTCAATACACAAATAGAAGATTATTATAGTTTAAAAATTAAAAAAGATCCGCTTATATACAAGATATAAGAAGTTTTTATAATCCAACATTAAAACCTAAATTTGATGATAATAATCTTTCATCTATAAAGTGAGTCTATAAGAAAAATATATCTTTTCTTACTGTTCATATACTCAAAAAAACATTATCTAAGCTGATGTAATTTTTCAGAAAACATTCATATCAAGTTAAAAGGACTCTATGCCCTATACGATTTTTGACGATTTGTTAAGAAAAGCAATTCTATTTATAAGACCATTTTCACTTGCAATAATTGTTTCATAAAGATTATGCTACACTCTAGCTTAATATTATTAACATGCTACTACACAACACCGAGAGGGTTATAAATATGACAGTTGTATCTTAAATTCATTTCCCAATGAATTTTCACATGATTCAGTTTGATTCCCAGCGCTAAAAGCCAACTAAACTATGCTTCTACAGCTTCATTGCAATCAAATACATGATAATCTTGCCTTAGTACTCATACTGTAATCGATATAACAGTTTCTTCTATCCAAATTAGGCATGATGGTGTTTTATCGTAGCCCTCTGCTATAACCACCATGAACCCAGTCTCACTGATACTACTATGAATGCACTGCTTATTGATCTCATCATAAAGCTATAAATTACATTATTAATTTAAATATGTACTTTCTCCCCTTGGAACATTATTTAAGAGTGTATTCACATACTCTTTATTGCTTCCTAAAAGCCTATATGAATCAAAATTTATATCACGATTAATGCAGTAAATGTGGCATGATGTATCAAGAGGCTCAACGCATACATATTAATTTAGAATTTATTAGTTACATTCATGAACACTGTAACTTTTTTGAGGTATAGGCACCATTTCTATATATTAGTGACAAAGAGTAAAAATTCAATAAGTGGAAACCCCCCGCGCCATAATTATGCGGTAAAAATATAACTCAACAAAAGATTTAACTGGAATGTTCCATGAGATTCGAGATCCAAGTGCACACGTGGTCTAATTTAAATGTAGCGTGACGTAATATCGACAAGTGTGCGCGCATATTGGTTTGAACCATGAAACAAGCTTACACAGTGAGATCGATTTTTTCTAGAAGTTTTTCAACAAGTCGAATTTTTCTTTCTCCAAAAGAGATCAAGTGTGGCCATGATGCTAGGAATGCTATGATTGCTGGTGTTAATAAGTTGGCTGATACTGTAGCATGTACTTTGGGCCCTAAGGGAAAAACTGTAATTATTGAACAACCTTTTGGTGGTCCCAAAATTACAAAAGATGGTGTTACTGTTGCTAAAGCAGTTGAGTTTCAAGATAAATTTATGAATATTGGAGCAAAAATGGTTGCCGATGTTGCCAATAAAGCAAATGATGAAGCTGGTGATGGTACTACTACTGCAACCATTCTAGCTAGAGCAATTGTCAATGATGCCACTGATCGTGTTACAAAAAAAGCTAATCCAGCTGAAGTAAGAAAAGGTATATTAATGGCCGTTGATGTTTGTATCGAGCACATGAAGTCATTCTCTAAACAAGTTGTTGACACTCAGGAAATTTGTCAGGTAGCTACCATATCTGCTAATGGTGATAAAGCTATCGGCGAACTTATTGCAAATGCAATGGATAAAGTTGGCAGACATGGTGTTATTACCGTCAAGGATGGTAAGACATTACATGATGAATTGGAAGTTATTAAAGGTTTTAAATTTGATCGTGGCTATGTATCACCTTACTTTATCAACACTCCTAAGGGTCAAAAGGTTGAAATGCAGAATGCACTTGTTCTTATAAGTTCTAAAAAGATAAGTACAATTCATGAAATTCTTCCTGCATTAGAATTAGCACACACAAATCGTCGACCATTGTTAGTTATAGCTGAGGACTTTGATACTGAACCACTTGCTGCTCTCGTTGTCAACCGACTTAAAGCTAATCTTCAAGTAGTTGCTGTCAAAGCTCCTGGTTTTGGTGACAATCGTAAAAATACTTTAAAAGATATCGCCATAGCAACTGGTGCTAAAACTCTTTTTGGTGAAGAGTATGTTGAAAAAAAATTGGAACAAGTTTCAATGGAAGATTTCGGTGAGATTGGTGAATTGACCATTACAAAAGATGACTGCCTTATTTTAAATGGAGCTGGTGATCCTGAAGAAGTGAATGATCGTTCAGAAAAAATTATTGAAGAAATTGATTCAACTACAAGTGATTACGAAAAGGAAAAACTGCGAGAAAGACTTGCCCGTCTTAAGGATGGTGTAGCTGTTATTAAAGTTGGTGGCTCTAGTGAAATTGAAGTTGGAGAAAAGAAAGATCGATATACTGATGCACTTAATGCTACTCGAGCTGCTGTTGAGGAAGGTATTGTTCCAGGAGGTGGTGTTGCATTGTTGAGATGTATACCTGTACTTAACAAACTTAAATCAGAAAATCCTGACCAAGCGCTTGGAATTGATATTGTTAAAAGTGCGATTCGAACTCCAGCTTCATGGATCGTTGCAAATGCTGGAGAAGAACCAGCTGTTGTCATTGAAAAGGTATTTGTAATAGTTTAATTCATGCTTGTTGACAAAATTTTTTAGATACTTCATAGGAATGATATTGAATTTGGATACGATGCAAGCACCAGTACCTATGTGAATATGTTCAAAGCTGGTATAATTGATCCGCTAAAAGTTACTCGTGTGTCATTAGCTAATGCCGCTGGTGTTGCATCCCTTATAGCTTCATCAGAAGCTGTCATTGTTGATGCTCCAAAACCAGAGCCACCAATGCCTGCAGGTGGAGGAATGCCTGATATGGGTGGTATGGGATTCTAATATACTTAAGTATTTATTTCTTGAATTTTATGATAGAAAATTTAATCTTAATCAATTTCATCATCTTTAAGTTTTCTATTTGTTTTGTTTTTTTTTAATTATATGCACGGAGTTGGTCTCGATCAAAGTTTTTACTAAAATTTAAATTCTTCCTTCATTTTTTATGTCAATTATATTTGTAAACAACAATGCTTTCGATATTGATTGTATGTGGATAGGGTAAAAATGGTTAAAGTGTAATGATTATTGTTTTGTTCAATCTTTTTCGCATAGGATTTAATTCCTGACATAACAATGCTATAATGTAACCTGGCTAACTATTATAAAGCTACAAGATATTAAATATAGTTGGGTTTGTACGTGTCTATAAATTATATAGTAATATTAGTACGTTTGTTTTTTTTAGCCTTTATGAGCTAGAATGGAATTGTATAGTCATTACTATTACAGTCTTACTAAAAACATTAAACGCAAAACAGTTTTTAATTTATTACACTATTTTTTAAGTTATGGCTTATCTGTTATTTAGCCATTGGTCAATATAATAACTACCTTAGAATTTCGCCATTATTTAAGTAACTTTAGTTGTACTTAGTATCATAGAATTTTTTACATCAACATTTACTAATATTTACGTTTAGTAACTCTTCGACGTAGTGTCGTAGGTAAATGATTCAGAGCCATGCTAATTAAACTGCTGGTGATAGAATAGCGCGAGAATTAAGGCGTGGAGGCCGAATTCATATGGGAGTTTGTTAACACTTAAATATATTGATTGATTAATTAAATTGAATTTTCTTGTTCTAGTCATGGTTTCTTTAATATAATATTTTTATAGTGATATCTCTAATGCGGGTTGACTTAACTTACCTTGAACTTACAAAATACCATCTCATGTTCTTTTTTGTTATATTACTTAACCTTACATTAAATAAATGTATTATTTTTTGAATGAATAGGTTGTTGCTTTATTAAATAAAGCATGACTTTTTTAATTAAACTAAAAAATTTTTTATTTATAATATTATATGAATGACATAATTAACGTATATATTTATCTATCCTTATTATTATTATATAAAATTGAAACCTAAAGTGAGTGTAATAATTGGTAAAGTATATTAGTTGATAGATCTGACTGACATCATAAGAAGGTGCGTGGGTATTTTGGATGTAGTAAGATATTTGGCATATTCTTCTTTTACTGGAAAAAAAAACGATAAAACTTATTATCAATTTAAAAATATGTTATCATTTGGAAAATTTGACTGAATGATTTCATTTTAATTGAAATGTCAAAGTAGATATTTAATATGGTTTTTATGTATTACATAAATTTAATTCTCATAAAATTAAAATGGCATTATTTTTAAATACATTTAATACACATTAGAAATAAAATAAGACAAACTTTAATGTTCAATAGTTTATTCGATAAATACGATACCATAATCCTTGCATCATTGACTTGGCTTAAGAAATATACAAACTGTTCAGAATGAATCAATTTTTAGACATAAAAACTGAAAGATAGCTATCTATTATCTATACTACCGCTAAAAAATTACTTTTATCCCAGTTATAGTTCCATTTTGAGTATGTTTGCTAGGGCTATTAAATGAAGAATGTTGAATCTCGCGATTTTCAAACTTATTTAAGGTATAATTGTAAAATATATTAGAAATATTAGTGTATAATTGATACAACCAAAGTAATTTCTATCGGTTAAAATACGAATCCCGAAAGATTTGGTTAATTATGTTCTGGTAAGAAAATACTTACATCTCAGCCATTAAAATATCATTATTCATATAATTATGGCATAATAAATTTTAAAATATTTATTTCAATGATTTTATAACTTTTTTTTATTATTGACAGTGTGTACACTTTACTCTGAGAATCACGTAATAGTGTGTACAGTCAGCTAATTGTTCGTGTTATGTTCGTATTATCTAGAAATGAGATGTTATATAGAAAATAACTTAACAGAAACTGTTTTATATCATTATTTTCGTTAATTAAATTTTATATAGTTTTTATATATTTTTTAATAAAATGGCACTAATCTATATGCCATTTTTTAATTATTTAAAAAATAATCCACTAATTGATCAAATGTGCGCGTGGGTCTTTTGCCACCACTTTTCTTAAAGATGACTAACAATAGACAAATAGAGCCTTCTGAAAGCTCAGAAAACAATTTAAAAAATGCAAAAAAATATATTGATCGAAAATTAGGTATGTAATATATTCTAAATTTGTTTGTTTAATTTTGTTAATATGGCTTAATCAAGGCTAAAGTTGTTTAATACAACTAGATTATTTAGCCATATTAAAATGATTAAAAATAAATAATAAAATTATTTTTAACCATATTTATCAGTCATAAATATTATATTATTTAGATCTAGCTAATGGCATATTTAACAATGTTGATAATTTTAAGTTAGATATATTTGATAATGGACGTCTTATTAAAATGGTACTTAACTATATAATATAAAAATTTGTTTTATTGAAATAACACCAATAGATTTTAAGATATCCCCAAAATGATTCTCCAAGAGTTGGTATGAGAAACATAGCTAAAGTAAATTTGCTTGGATGCTATGGGCCGAATAAAAAAGTATTTGACAGTCGAAGTAGTTATGAATTTGTTGTTGGGCACTCTGAAGTAATATTGGGTATGCTTTTAATTAATTCCACTTTAACCGCTATAATGTTTTCCTATTGTCTTACCTTTGTATAATTTACAAATTAAAAGTGATAATACTATATTAATTTGTTACAATAACAATTTTTGTTTTGCTTATATCGATCATAATGTTATATGTAAGGAATTGACGCATCAGTAGCATTAATGAAAGTTGGTGAAATCAGTGATATATCTATTGATTCTGCCTACGGCTTTGGGAGTATTAATTGGTATGAATCTTATTATGTTTTATTATTTTTTAATTTTATTTTAGGTTTTCAAACCTTATTGAAAATAGCAATGATACTGTCAATGTTCCTCCGAATACTACATTGAAATATATAATTGAAGTTATCTCAGTTGAGCCTTATCCAGAACCATCACTACAGTCTAGCAATAGTGAAATAGATCAAATTATATATTTTTGGTATATCACACCATTTTATGTTCATTCATTCATTCAGTTTTTCCTTATCAATAGTAATAGAAAGCGAATATGGGCTAATATGTGGTATAATTATGGTATCTATGCAACAAGTTCTCATATCTTTGAAATGTAGTAATATTTAGAAATTTTCAAATTTTTTTAATACATACTATTTTAGAGCTTTTAATGCACTAAATAGATTGGATTATGAATATATACCTAGAGTAAAGGCACTATATATCATTATAGGAAACAATCTTGCTGCATCGAAAATAAAAGTCCATCAAATTATCACTACTTAAAGTTTTTATAAAATTTTTATAGGAAGATAAACATAGCGAAGTTATTAATATTTTAAGTTATATCACTAAGAATGAACCAAACAATATAAAAGCCATTTATCGTCTCGCAACTGTATTCTTTCATCAAAACGACATACTTTGCTTTATTTTTTTATTACAATTTATATAGTGCCTCCAAAAACTAGGAAACTTAGAAGAATGTTATGAATTTTTAAAAAAATTGATTGCTAATGGAATGTCTAATGTGGTAATCATATTAGCAATCTAGTATTTGATTGTTCGTTTATCATTTTATATCTACTAGCCTATTAATGAATTATATCTTCAAGTTAAAAACCAAATTATAGCCGAAAATAGCAAACTTCGAGAATCTTATTCTAAAATTTTCCATTCTGCTGTAGATTCCAACTCTTACATATCTTCCACACAACATTCGTTTATAACTCCAAAAGCAAGTTTAAACGGTTCGAGTGAAGTAATTATCTATCTTACTTGTATGATTAAACTTCCAGACTAATAAAAAATTAGGTTAATGAAGTTCAAGATGCAATACCCATCAGCTCCACTACTAATGGAAATAAATTCGGTTTGTGTAAAACCTATATTGTTCACAGTGCAATCATTGGAGGTTCATTATTTGTTGTACTTTTTAGCTATTACTATTATTTCACCTAAAATTTTGTTTTATTCAATACAATGCGTCCTCTTTTAATTTCTAATTATTGACAGGAGTAGTATTATCACTTGGTGTTTTATAAGTATCTCACTAAGCGATGCATCGTAAAGTTACTACAACTAGTAAACATTTTCTGACAATCCTCAACTCACTAAATGTAAAACGTTTTTATTATGTTTTCATGTTGGTTTTATAATTTCACAATTGTAAAAATTCACTCAGTTTCTTGCCTTTGAAATTCTTACCATATAACCAATTCCACAAGCATGTAGCACATGAATCTAATATTACCACTCTTGCTTGTGCCAGTTTTGTCAAGTTCGTGTCTGCTTGGCTTAAAAGATATGCAATTTAAACATAAATGAGATGTGCATGATCATCTTTTAAACGTCAAAATTTTATATTTTAGATAGCCAAATTACATACAAAGATGGTTTAAATTAAATAGAATAGAATAAAGTTATATTTATGTTATCATTACGAGTTTCTAAATGATAATTTGTAACACATTAACATGTAAAACAGCTCCTTAGTACAGTCTAAATACTGTTTTTAGATAATTGAATTGGCATACATACTACGAAAAATTTTCATAAACAGGTCAAATTCATGTCTTACATGTTTAAAAAAATTTCACCCTCATTATGGTTATTATACGCTACCCAGCACATTTAAAACTAGTCTTGGTATTAAAATTAAAACACCTTTTTGATTTTTTTTAAATATTGATAGAATTATCAAAAATTCAATCATAGTATTATTTCAAACTTGTTTTTTTATTAAAATACCTCAAGTATATATCACGTGATATCATAAAAGCAGGTTCAATCACTCTAAGCTGTGGATAAATATTTAAAATACTCAATCCACATATTCCAAAATATGTATGTAAGATATCTATATTATAATTCTATTAAATATAAATTATCAGCTTCAATAAGTACCAGAATCGCTAAATGGATGCTTTGAAAGACCGCCTCTAATAGGATCTTGAGCCATAAGAGAATGATAATTAATAGAGTGAATATCAACAAAATTGAAATGGGAAATATTGGAATGTAAATGCTCGGATAAAATTTTAATAGTTCCACCAGTCCAAAAACTATAGCAAGTGTCTGCAATTTTTTGTGGTCTACCGTTGTAGCCTCCTCCATTAGTAAAATGGTTAGCACGTTGTACACACCATCGTAGACATGGCATTTGAATTCTATTTAATAGATCTCTAGCCAAATAAGAATGTTTTATACAATGTTTTTCAATTATATAAATAGCAGAAATAGCACAGAACGTTGAGCCACCTAAAAAATATATATACGTACACATATTACTTTTGAAATCAATCAATCATATATTACTATGAGATTCTAGACCAGGAATTTGAGAAAATCCTCCATCATAATTCTAAATAAATATTCAAATAATTTATAAAAAAAACATATTTATACAAAGCAACTTTCAATATAAGAAAGTAGCTTAGGGATATTAATTGTATCGTAGCAGTCCAATATGGCGCATATACCAACTGCGCAATAGCTAAAGCGCATGTCAGTATCTCTTTCGAAGGGTGACACCGAGAAACTAAATTGTTATCTTGAGTATTAAAAAACATAATAAAAAAAATACCATCCTGATGACATTTGAGTTAAATTTATCATACATAATATAGCATCTTTATTCAATCTACTTAGATCATCATCCAAGATAATTAGAATAAGAAGTGCCATATAGGTCATAGCTATCTCTCCACAAAATAGATATTTACTGTTATCTTTGAAAATCTATGTTTAACCATTGAATATTAAGTTGATAAAAAAAATTCCAACTAAACAGTAGAGTATCTACTTAATAAAAATTACTTCTACTGATGGTTGAATATTTAAAAGGTTAGTTCCTTTAAATGAAGCTATTAAACACCCTGATACTGGATCTAATATGTTTTTATATATAAATCCATTAAATATACTACCTTGCATTTGTGTTTGACACAAATATACTCGATCACATATTGCAGATTTTAATTCCTCATTAAATTCCTTATCTATTCCAAAAATATCCAGTCCAGATACCACAAAAAATAAAAACATTAAACTAAATACAATTTTATAATGTTGATAACATTACAAAACATTCAATACTTATTGTTACAATAGCTTTCATAATCACTGGGCAAAGATACAAGATGAGCACGAATAAATTTAATATGGCTTTTTATATCAATGTTTTCTTTAGCATCCATATCTAACATAGATTAACTTTTAACAACTTGCAACCACCGCTTATGTACACATCGACGAACAATCTCAATCACAGATGATTATCTTCGTTTAAATTCGTGAACTGAATTAAATGGAAATATAGCTGATCTTATAACTGTTTATATTAATTCTAGGAACTAAATATATTAATTTTTTCCTCTAGCTAAATACACATAAATATTATCCGATTTAGATCAAATAAAAATTAATGGTAAGATTTTACACTCATTTATAAATAAATCCGTATAAATCTACTAATTTTTATGATTGCCAAAAAATATGATTATTTTTTTCAAATACTTATTTGATTAACTGTTGTGGTACGCAGTATCATTGATTAGGCGACTTTATACTTCAAAAAGGTATATCTCTTTTTAAATAATAAAATTTATTCTTTCATTATATTTAATTTATTTTTCTATAGAGATTAAATGGTTTTAAGTCAATTTTATACTTAAAACAAGATAGGCACAATACCATTATCAATACAATTGTGTAGTGTTGCATAACACCACTAAAATAAAATATCAACACCTTTATCACTTATTTTCTGGTTATAAATTTAATTAACATACTCTTTATGGAATTTTACTTTTTATTTGGTAGATTTTTAAAAGTTATGATGTAGTTTTATCTATAAACAATATGCAACAGTATAAATAATAAATTAAATGATATCTATACAATAGGATTTTAATAGTTTTTATATTTTATAACGAAAATAATAAAATTTTTATTAAATTTAAAAAAACCATTTTTAGAATATTCAAATTTTCATTATAATCTGCCATAGAACTAATTATTAGTGTGTTTAATTGCTAATTATTGCTATTATACAAATATTTTCAAAATGACGTAACACATAGTTGCAATAAATTCTGCTATGTAAATCTAGTATTTCTATATAAAACTAAAATTAATTTTTAAATTTTAATTAAAATAAAATAATAATTCTTTATATATGCAGTTACAATATATTTCCATTTTTTAATGAATTTTTGCTTTCTTTTATGTTGAATGTAGTACATAAGAAAAAGAATAGTAATAAAAAAGTATTAAAATAACCAAAACAAAATGTTATATTTATACAATAATATTTAGTGTATTTCTGTATCAAAAATTATATTTTTATATTATCTAATAAAAGCTAATATATACAAATAGAAAAAAAAATAATCCACTTTTTTGTGAAAAATTTAACAAATCATGGCTTTCAATACAAATTTATATTTTTTATTTTAAAAACTATAATTATATTTACAAACAAAAATACACTTTATTTATTGAATTATTGAAGATGAAGATATTCCTTTATTACGACTCATTTTTATTTTACTTTTCTCTTCAAACTCTTTAGACTGATAATAATGAGGGGCAACTTCCAATACCCATAAACTATCAATTTCAATTAACTAAAAAATTTATATCTACTTAAATAAAAATATTATCATCAAGTACATTTCTCATATATTCTCTAGTTGTTAGTACAAGTTCATGATAAATAACCCATTTAGGTGTTTGTTCAAACAAGCTACTATTAGGATGAATAAGCACACTCTTAATAAATAGTTTTTCAGGTAAAAATAACATTTTTACGTATAATTATTTCTTAGTAAAAATTACTTGATTATGCTTAACAGTTTTGTATTGTCCATTTTGAGTATGACGACTCATATTATAAAAATAACCAGATGTTATAGCCTTACGAATGGCAACACTGTCATCACTTGAACTCACATTGATTTCAACATATTCCATCATACGCTCTAGCTGTTCGTATATATCTCGAGCTCTTTTTAATGATCTAAAAGTTTCATGTAAACAAACAAAACTACTCTCTACCAATCTAATACCTGTGTTGAATAAAATTTTCATAACACCATTGAGTACTATAGCTTGTTGTGACCCATTGATCATAAACATTCAAAAGAGTTAGATGATCCCCATAAGGAGAATGGAAGTTGCGTTTTGCATTGTCTGCCAATATTTCTTTGTCTTTTGGACGATAAAATATAGCAGCATTTACAGATAGCATAGAAGCAATAATCATCACTTGTTCTACACATCCATATCTAAAATTTATATTAACATTTTTTTAAAAACTACATATTGAAATACTTATCAGCTGCTAAAAGCATTTTTGCCATCATGGGATCAAGTGGAAGTTCAGCCATTTGTCTTCCTAACTACATACCGATTTATTATAGCATTCATAGACATAATATTTATTCAAGCAAAAATTTAATTGAAAATAACATTGCTTATACTATAAAATCCATTATAGATAACTAGTTTTTTATTGTATAGAAAAGTTTTAGCAGAAAGTGTTTATTTTAATGATTTGAATGATCTTTAATATTTTTTAATGCAAAAAAACATTACATTTTATAGAGTAAAAGATTAAATACAATATAAACTATTGCTATCATAAATTCATGAAAGAAAATCAAGGAATTTAACTTATTAGTTTAATAAAATTAAATAATGACCAAAAATAAAACAATAAATTGTAAAACATAATTTAAAGTTACCTTAGTTAGCTGACCTAGATGATTTAAAGCTCCTAAGGCATATAGTTGCTCAAGAGCATGTATAAGCGTTTCAGCAGCTGGAGGATCCATAAAATCAAATCGAATCAAATCATTTATACCCAAACTTTTTAAGAGAAGTACAACATTACCAAGATTAGTTCTTTGAATCTCAGGAATAGGATTATCTTCCAATTCTTTCTCATAAGCCCATGCTGTATAAAGTCGAAAACACTTTCCTGGAGCAACTCTACCAGCACGGCCAGCACGTTGTTCTGCACTAGCCTTTGAAATAGCAGCGATTGTTAAAGCTTCCATACCCGAACGTGGATTGTATGTTTTAAGCTTACAAAATCCAGGATCAATAACATAAATTATACCATCAATTGTGACAGAAGTTTCAGCAATATTTGTACCTAATACAACTTTTCTAGCACCAGGTGGAGTAGGTTCAAATATCTTTGCTTGCATATCAGTAGGTAAATTTGAATAGATAGGTAGAATGATAAGTTCTCTTATTTTGTTTCCCAACTTTCTTAATCTTTCTTGTAAAATAAGTTGGCATGTTTCAATTTCCTCTTGACCAGGGAAAAACACTAAAATATCACCTAATGGTTGTGTCAAATGAATTTGTAATATAGTAACAACCACTGCATCAATATAATCAGCTTCAGGTGATTTGGTATAATAGATATCTACAGGAAAACGTCGACCTGGTATACGAAAAATTGGTGCATCATCAAAAAATGCTGAAAATTTATCTGCATCTAATGTAGCACTTGATATAAGTAGTTTAAGATCTTTACGAAATCTTGCAATATCTTTCACCAATCCAAACAATATGTCAGTGTGTAGTGTCCTTTCATGAGCTTCATCGACCATGATACAACTATAACTTTCTAGATCTGGTTCACCTAAAAATTCTCTTAACAGCATACCATCTGTTAAATACTTAATGACTGTTTTATCAGATGTACAATCTTCAAATCTTATGTTGTAACCAACTTCATGCCCAAGTCTTGTTTGCATTTCATCGGAGACGCGAGCTGCAACACTCATAGCAGCTACTCTTCGAGGTTGAGTGCATCCAATTTTCTTTCCATTTTTAGTGTAACCCGCTTCATATAAATATTGAGGTAACTGAGTAGTTTTACCTGAACCTGTTTCACCAACAATAATAATAACTTGATATTCTTCAACAGCCTTCAAAAAAGCTTCTCTATATGGATATACAGGTAAACTTTTTCTTGTTTCCATCATAGACATTCGTTTCATTTCTTTTATAGATGGTCCTTTATGAGATTGTTCTATAAAACTTCCAGGAATACGATCTGAAGCAACAAATGACACAAAGTCATTGTCCATTAACAATTGATACTCTTTGCTATTTAAATCAAGCTGCTTTTTTATTGCATCTTTAGATCCAAAATGTAAGGTTGCTTGACCAATTTTTTCTTTTTCAAGACGCTTTTGTTCTGTAACAAATCCACCATCCTCATCTTCTTCAGAATATACATCGTCTACCTCTTTTATAGCTTCATTCTCCTTTGGCATAGTGTATCTCTCAACTTTTTCCAATTTTGAAGCTTCAACATGTTCCTTAGCTAATGAAAGGACTTTTTTTTGATATTCTAATTCATAAAGTTCTAATTCAGTGAGTTCCTGCTTGTCAAATAGACGTTCATTATCTATAATATCAGCCTCTAATGATTCCAATTTTTCTATTTTTCGTTTCTTCACATACTCTTTTCTAGCTTGATCTCTTAATATTTCCATCTATTTTTACATATAAATCACAAAAATTTATTTTAAAGCTATATCACGTTTTTTCTGTTCCCCATTTCTACATTGTTTTTAGTGTCTTCTTTATTATTATTTTTTTTCTTAAAATATAATTACAAAAATATAAAAATTCAATCATTTTTATTACATGTGATGACGGCAGTGACATAGTACATAAAACAGAAACAACTATTTTGGTACGCATGCGTGTTTACATTATTTTATAATTAACCCTTATGTTGAAGAAATTACGTTGAAAATTTTATTATTATCATAAAATTACAATACTTTATACAGAAAAATGCAAAAAAACCGTCTAAACTTTATTTGATTACAACAATTTTAAAAAATTACTAGCTTTTTATTAGTAGATGAACATAATAAAATTTATTATATATTTTAAAAGTATTTTTATGCTTGTAGAAATGTAATTTAAAAAATAAAATATGCATTTAAAATTACGTCGAGTAAATTCGGATTCGTGTACGGTATCATAAGCGAGTGCTGCTAGATGGACGAAAGTTGGGATGAGAGTGTTATGAAAAGAATATGGAATGGTTCAATTACTATAGGTGTTACAATAGACAAAAGTGATATTAGCAATAGTACTAATGTACCTCCTGTATACTATGTATTATTATTATATTTTCATAATACTAAGAACTTTTGTTATTGATTGACATGTTGCATAAGAATAAGTGTGTATCAATTAGCATATTCTAAGTTTATATTTATTTTAGAATACGTTTAGAAGAGTTTCATACTTTTTTCTTGAACTCGAAGAAGCTGTCAAATATTATTTACCTTATACCAACATAAAATATGATGGTAGTAGTATTCTTTCTATCGATTTTTGGGTATCTTTTAATGATGAGCCATTAAAATGGTATTTAAATACAAAATACTATATTCAAAATTGAAAATATCTATTATATTTACATAATACACTAATGAAGGTCGTTACCTATTGGAGTACTTTATGATATGCTAGCAACAGATAAAACATCTACCATTTGGCACATAAATCTTCACTTTAGTGTATACAACTATATGAATTATATTACTAATAGTGGACATGATTTTTTATTGATAGAATTTTCCTATTAAAGAAATAATTCGCTTTTATACTGTAGAAGAAATAGAAAATTTTATAATGGCATCCGTAAAGGAAGTATATATTGCGTCTAAAGCTCGTTTACATACACTCACTTATTACTATTTAAATTAGTCGGATTATTTAACAAGAGATATGGCTTCTATGAAATTAGCAAAAGTTTTGGATCAAAAAAAACTTTTAACTCACTTATCTAATGGTATTTTTATCATGTTACTTGTTAAATTATAATTTATATTTAATATTCCTATTTTATGAAGGAAATTTCGAAAAATATTTTAAGATAAAAAAACCTTTTCTACAAATACCATTAAAATATATACCTTTTAGACTGTACAAAGTAATTTGTTATATCAAAATAACACTATTTATTCAGTTTTTGATATAGAATGGTACCTCATATTACCAATCATTAATAAAATTTAATGAGACTAACTCAAAGGATACTCATCACAATACAGAGTTGACATTTGGTGAATTTATCAGTAAACTTCAACACGGAATTATTGTCAATCAAACTGATGATGGTTTATTATTTCACAATCCCCGTTTAACAATCCAGGGAATTGATATACCTAAAGGTGTCACTATGCTTTGGTTGTATCAACATCTATCTTATCCTGACTGTTTTTTGCATATAGTTGTATGTGATTAGAAAAATAGCATCTTTTAATTATATTATTTCATGTGATAAAAATGACCAAAATAAAATTCCCGCTATATTTTATCAACAGCAAACCAGTATCATATTATTGTTATTATTATTATTATTAAATGTATTAGTAGTGGTCATCGTATTATAGGTTGTATATTTTGGGGTGAGACTACTAAAACTTTTATGCTATGGTTGAAAATCTATATATTATAATACTTAACATGATGTTTATTACTTCATAAACAAGTAATAAACGCAGGTTTAAGTCATGTCAACATAAATAAAATTTCAATTTTATATAACAGAAATTTTACTATATTTTAATGGTTTTGTAACGGTATAAACAACAGTCTCAACTCAAACTAGTGTTTGAGTGGATCGCGGGCAGTGTCACGTCGTCTTATCCGATAATAACCGATCAATTATCCCCTTGAAAGGAGAGATCGTTCTTCTGGGGCATTTAGGCAGATAAGTGCATGAAAAAAGTTATAAATTATCACTATACATTGATAGAAATTTATGAAGGTTAATCTTTTGGACTAACTTACACATTATATTTAATGTAATGAATATTTGTATTTATTCAATGATGAAAGTTTAAATGGCAAAATAAATATTAATTTAAAGAGCTTTATATAATAAATTTATTTATTAACTTAGAGTATGGATAATAATGAATTAGTTAGTAGGTGAATGTTAGTGCTTTCATTCATTTATAATAAATATAGTAAAAAGATATAATTAAATTTACTTTTTAAAATGTGCATAATTGTATTACTTATAAGCAATACGATTGGCGCCGAATATACAACTATCATACTATTCCTCGTTAATGTTGCGTTACCTACAAAAATCTCAGAATAAAAAAACTCCTGAATGTATTTTTGTTGTCATTTAAAATAATTATTATAAAATTATTAAAATAGGTATTGAAAAGAAACCATTTATACTTAAAAACCTAGATAAAACAAGCCATCCAAAAAGTACGCGTCCATCAGGTCCTAATATTTATCTCAATAAAATTTCAATAAAAAGCAATCATGCAAATAATAATCTATATACACTTTCATTAAAGGATATACTATCAGAGAAATATGGTCTAATAAAAACATCTTATCAAGTATATAGCATCTAATAAAATTCAATAAGTATGACTCATTTCAATTTATTTAAGTTTAATTTTATGATTGATTTAAATTGGTTATTGGATCAATATCCTAAAAATAATGATGGAAAACTAAGGTCACATTTAAATAAATATACATTTTTCCAACTTTAATAGTACAGAGAAAATAGTATTGATTCAAGGAGATAATGAATATGCTCGAGTTGATTATAAAACATATCCCAATGTGAAGCTTTTAAAAGTGAAAATTAAGCATTATATTTTGTTTGAATAAAAATGTTTAAAATTATAGGCTTATCTACCATTACCTTATGGAAGTCATCATAGGTACGTATATATTTAAAAAGTTATATATTACAAATAGATATCTTTTTAAGCAAAATGATGTTATTGTTTTATGAAAACTCTGTCAAAGTAATCATTCATACTGCCAATCTAATTCCAGAAGATTGGCATATGAAAACTCAAATGTAGTTACTTAATCATTGAAAATTATCTATAGTTGTTATGGTCCATTTATTTATTATTATATTTTAAGGTTATGGATAAGTCCAAATTTTGAAAAAAAAGATAAACCAGTTAAATCAAAATTTCAAAGTCAACTTTTTGTATGTTTACTTTATTGAAAACTATTTATATAAAATTCTATATATGAGTGATATTCTCTTAGCTGATGATTATTCTTATTATTATTTTTACCTTAAGTATATTAATATTTATATAATATCTTTAATTATTATTTAATGCATACATTTTTTCAATATTTAAAAATATATATGAAATTAAAATATTATATTTAAATTTTTTTTTAGAGTTATTTGTCTGCATATAATATCAATGAAATAAAAAATGGTTTAATCAGCCAATTATCATATTACGATATGTGTAATGTTGAGTATTTCTACTATAACTAGTTAGAAAGATGATTAAATTATTGTTTTTTAAGTTGTGATTTAGTTTTTTCAGTACCAGGCTACCATAAAAATGAAAATATAGACAAATATGGAATAGGGTGTATTTCAAAAGTATTTAAACCTTTATTTAGCTTAAAATAAATTTTTAAAGTTGATTTCTACAATGAATGTATCATCAATTGATGAGAATGATAGAGTACTAGTTATGCAATGTTCCAGTATAGGTACACTTGGTAAAGAAGAATGCAGCTTTGTTTATGATCTTTCTAAAGCCTTTCTCAATTCTAATCGTCCAATATCATCACAAAATACTTCATTTGTAAATATATTTTCAAATAGAAAAATTAAAAACAATATATATATTTATATAAGGTATATCCTAGTGTTAAAACTGTAAGAAATAGTTTTGAGGGTTATATGGGTATGATGTTTGATTACTAATTTTTATTTTTTTGACAACTATAGAGTAAAATATAATAATATTGTAGTTGGGTTTTTTTTTATTATATTACTATAAAAATAATATAATTAAGGTGGATCATGTCTTCCATATAATAGTAGAGTTGCAGAAAAACAGCCCTATTTAAAAAAATACTTCAAGTTTTTATTACATCACTATCATTTATCATCTATTAGTTTTAATAGTGATTGGAAAGCTGATTTGAATCTACGAACTAAAGCTTGTCCACATGTTAAGACCTATTTTGTATATGAAAACCATTCTCTTAGAATACCTTGGTTTTTAGTTACAAGGTAAATAATTGAAATTTTTGTTAATTTTTTATGTTTTATAAAGTGCTAATGTATCTAAAGCTGCTTGGGGATGTTATCAAAAAAATAAAACTCAAATCTGTATTCGTTCCTATGAAATTGGTGTTCTATTTAAAGCTTCTACATTTCATGTACTACTAATCTGCGCATGTTTTTTTCTGTTATCATTCTTATTATTATAATAATAAAATTAAAGGATTGTAGCTATTTTTTACCTGATTATATATGCAGTGAAAATATTATTGGTAGATGTTTATTTTTTCTCTTATTCATTTTTTAAAATAAATATTATACTACCAGATAATGATATCACTAAACTAACTCCAAAAATTTTTTTACCATTTGATATTCCAACTATAAAATATATGAATAATGGTAATTATATAATCTTTTTTTTTTATTTAATCTTTTTCTTTGTAGATGAACCATTTTTAACTGATGCTACTTATAGTGAAACAGATTCTCTTGGAAATATCTTAATAAATGGTCTTATTGAAAATTCACATAAATAATGACATTAATTTATGTTTAATTTATAGTAATTAGTGTTTCTTTTGTTACTTAATTGTATCCTTAATTATTAGAATTGGATTATTTTCATGTAACTATAGAATCTATATTGTTTATTCTATATATATGCATCATAAATTTTACTATGTTCTCTTCCTAACCTTTTAATATACCATTATTATGCTTATTTCACCAAAATTATAACTTGCCATTTTTTTAATACTATTTATTTTCACGCATCATTGATTAGTTTTATTTAATCCACTCTTTTTTCAACAATTAACAATCTTAATAAATTTTTATAATTTTTATTAATTTATATTTAAAAAAAGGGATAGAATATTTTATTTAATATTCACTCAATTATTTATCCATTCATAATCATATGTAAATTGTTAAACGTACTATTATTCACATTTAACAAAAAGGAATTTTTTTATATATTCTAGTATTATAATTAAAACATGTATCATATATAATTAATTTTTTATTTTACATGTAATGGCTATTATTTACATTCTCAATTATGTTCAAAAAAATTTTATTAATTAATCTCTAATTTAACCCTGTATTATGTTTAATAGTCTCTAATTAAAAACTATAGCAACAAAATACTATAATAATTAGAAAAAAATTTTTTAATAATCTAATTAACAAAAATACTCGACCAAAATATTATTAAAAAGTTATTTTGATGATTAATGTAGTTGTATATATTAATACCCATAATTACTATCTATTTAACTTAAAGAAATATAAATTCATTAAGAATATTAAATAAAGACAAAACTTTATTTAATTGAACAATAATTGAATATAATCCATTTACTTAGCCCAAGATTAAAATGAACAATACTTATAAAATTTAAAAAATAGTATTTTTAAAGTTTGTCTAGAAAAATACTCTCATTTTTTTTCTTTTTAAAATTTTAAATAATTATGTATACTCTAATAAAAATAAATCTATAATATTGAATGGTTTTAATGTGGGTAGGTTAATCTAAAATTTAATAAATCATTAACTACTAATTATGTTATTAGTGCACAAAATTATGTTAAGCTATTCATTCTCCAAATACAACAATATGCTTTTGATAAGAATTAATGCTGTAGAAATAACTATCTTTATTAAATATCGATAACTGCATGATAAAATTTAACATATCTCATATAACATGAAAGGTATAATATAACATTCAAATAAAATAATAATAAATAACGGTACATTTTAAGTTAACAATTTATTTATTACATTGATAAAATTGATATTGAGCATATATACTTTATAGGAATAGTTGGTAAATAAATGTACCATATATTACATTAAATACAATAATCTATACAGTTACTAACACTATTTTCACAGTTACAACAAATTAATGAATAAAAAATTGATATACAATTATTTTTTAGTAGTCTATCAATTTAAGAGCAGATAATAACACACACCTATGGTGTACATATATAAATGATATTACTAAATTTACAAATTTAAGATGCTATCTAAAATTATAATCTAGAACACCAATGTTGTTTAACTAGTTGTAACTGCTGTTGCTTTGATAGAAAACCAACTTTTGAACTAAAATCACCACCACTAAAAGTATCCGATGTTAAATTTTGATTTTTACATAGTGATAAATTTCTTCCAAGCCCTTCTATAAGATCATAGATTTCTTTAAGAACTAAAAAATGTATTATTTGTAAAATTGACAATTATTTCTGTTACATACTAGTAAAAAAAACACAACTATCATTTCTGTTTTCCGGAGTAATATTATCAACCATATTTTTAGATGCATTTAAAAGTGTGCGCAATCTGTAATACCTAGAATGATGAATATCATGATGTATTGATAAATATCAATGCAAAGATATACGAATTCATAGCATTCATTGAAAATTCATGTTGAGATATACTAAGCTTTTTGATTTTAGCAATTTTATGAGCTCTTTCAGCTAGTAAAGCTTGTTCAAGTAGTTTCAATCTTCTCATTACAAAGTCATTTTTATAATTACGACTTCCTTCATCTAAATACAATAAAATAATGCATAAAGCTATTATAGCACATGTTTAGTCAGTAAATTAAGAATAATACGGTGCCTAAATGGTATATTTAGTGCATTTAGTCTTGTGTCATTAAATATTTCATTCAATTTTCCATAACCATGAATAGCAGTACCTAACAATAACCACATATCGTGAAATCGCCACCAAATATTTGAATTTTTTTGATTTTCTTCAGCAGCCCACACATAATGAATGTCTGTATTGCCACATTCTTCAATATTAAATAAAAAACTATATTCTAATTCTTCCAATTCCGTAGTATCATTAGGGTAAATATAATCATAACTACATTTAGAAATATCATACACTTCAATAAAACACTCATTTGATAAAGCATTTTGACGTCTTTTCAATCTTACACTTGAAGGATAAGGTTGAGAAAGCTTATCAATAGAAACAAGTCCTTCAGAAACCAAAATAGGGTAAAGATATGGTAAAAATCTCATATATTCAAAAATCTTATCCCTGATAAGATCCATTACTGCAATTCTTTGGATAATGTGTTCTTTGTTTATATCTTTAAAATTGTATTCATCACTATTGTGACCAACATTAGCAGATGATGATGATGATGATGATGATTTAGACATTATAGCAGTTGCAGTAGTATTTGATGCATGTTGCATATTCTGTACTACTTGACCTATTTCACATCAATAGTAAAATTTTATTTCAAACAATTTAGTTTAAACTGGTAAAATTCATTCAAATATATGATTACTTTCATCACTTAGGTTAGCAACTGCTACAGCCACTGGTTTAGGTAGATCGGAGGAAAACAAATACTCAACAAGTGCCTGAATATATGCACGGACAACAGCTTCTGGTTTAGTTTTCAAACCAACAGGACACCTTAAAAATTATATTTTTTTTTTGTTTAATAAACAACATAAAATATATAATAATATTAAATTAACAATAACTTACCATCTATTTTTCATTTCAATATAACTAACAGGTGGTAAACCATATCGAAATATAGCCATATTTATAAGTCGTATAGTTCGACAATTTATATCCTTCCATCCTAATTCATTGGACTTGTGCGTTGATAAAGATGACAATGATTTGACATGAGAAGAGCTGCGTGAATTAATCTTTTGAAGATAGGACGCTAGTAGGGTATAACTTGGCTCATTATTATTTTCAATAGCCTCATCTTCGATATCAGAACTTGTTTCAGATTCCGTTGAAAACGTAAAATCAGAATCAACTTCTAAAAAATAAATAAAGATTTTTTTTTACATTAACACCAATTTACGATTTGAATCTTTGGCATCAACATCATAATAAGTGATATTTTTTCTTACTCGTTTTCCCTTACCAAATTCAGAAGTTTCGTCAGGTACAACACTTTCATTAACTAAATCACCTAATAATTTATACCAATAGTCAGGATCATTTTTTTTAAGAATATCTTTCTCATTCAACTTAACACTATCTACTTCCTCGTCACCTTCAATATGAGCAGTAGAATAATTGGCAACCTATTAAATTTATTTTTAAATTAAAAATAGCCCATTCAAACTGTTATATTTTTTAATTAATTTCAAGCCACACTATACAACTTAATCTTTTCTAATATCTTTTATAATTCTTTAGTTAGGTTATTTTAAATAATAAAAGTTGCTAGAGAAATTATGACAGCTAATATCAAGTCAAAAATAACTCTAATAATTACTATTAAAAATGACGTAGATGTAAAAAAGATGTGATTAATTTACCAGAAGAATCATTTTAAAAAAAAATTTTTACATAAAGTTTTTTGAAACAATATCTGAAGATTATAACTAATACGGTGTAAAAAATACTGAAAAAAAAATTAAAACATTTTTAAATTGAAAATTATCAAAAAATATTTTATTGTCAAAATAAAAAACCTTGTAGATAAATATGTTACAAATAATTAATTGTAGTAGCAGTTCGTTTCTAAATTAAAAAGCAATAAAGATTAAACAAATAAAAATATATATGTATATGTATTAAAAAATAAACAAGCTATCATATGTTGATTCATAGTGTAGAAACATACTTTAATAATTATTTAAAATAAAAACGTTTATTTTTAAAGCATTTAAAGAAAAATATAAGTATTAAAATCAACCAAATTAATATAATGCCTTTCACTACCAACATGAGACTTATTTCATGAGGTCCTTGGCAGGCATATTAGTATTGCACATAAAAAAATAGAGTATTGAAGTAGCAAATGCAATTTTTGCATTTTTAAGGCCACTCTCTATCATATTGTGCGACAGTGACAATTTACAACTGCATAAAATAATTAAAATACTTTAAAAGAACCAAAATATTCATTAAAAACAGAACCTTCACCAACATCATCGCCTGTTTGTTTTTTATCTCTATCTAAAAGATCATCAATTGCTTTATCATCATAAACTATTTTTAGAGAGTTATCTTCTGTAGACTCTTCCTTAAAAAGATCGTCAGTACCAAATTTTAATATGTCGTCAAGTTCCCGTTTACTCATACAAACTGATTTATCTCCTAATCCACCTGATCTAACAACCAAATGGGTTAACATCATTTTTCTCTTAGCAACCTGAATAATTCGTTCTTCAACAGAATTTCTAGTAACGAAACGATAAACCATAACTTTAGATAATTGGCCAATACGATGGGCACGCGAAAAAGCCTGTATGTCATTATGTGGATTCCAATCAGAATCAAAAATAAATACAGTGTCAGCTGTAGCAAGATTGATACCGAATCCTCCAGCTCTAGTACTAAGAAGAAAACAGAATATATTAGATTCAGGTGAATTGAATCTATCAATGGATTGCTGTCGGCTCGTAGTATTAACAGATCCATCTATGCGTTCATATGTGAAATCAAAATAATCCAAAAAATCTTCAAGCAGATCGAGCATTTTTGTCATTTGCGAAAAAATTAACACTCGATGATTAGTTTCTTTAAGTTTTTTTAACATCTTTTCAAGAACAACAAACTTTCCTGACGCCTGTATAAATGTATCAGCATCCAAATCGCCATTTTTATCACGTTTAGCCTCTTCAAATGCAGCTGCAAATAAATATGGATGGTTGCAACACTTTTTCAATTCCATAACAACATTCATTAATGACGATGATGTACAACTTTTTGAAGCAAACTTCTTGTAGTTTTTTGTGAGAACAGCTTTGTAATAGTATTTTTGTAGGGTACTCATATCTATTCGAATAATAGTTTCACTTTTAGATGGAAGATCCTTTAAAACATCTTTTTTAAGCCGACGTAATAATCTTGGACCAAGAATTGATTGTAGCTGAACTATTTGATTTTCTTTTGAAATATCTTCAAATCGAGAAAGAAATGATTCCTTGTCTTCTATGTCCTTTGGCGACAAAAACAGTAATAAATGATATAACTCTTCAAGATTGTTTTGTAGTGGTGTACCAGTTAACAACAGTTTATATCCAATTTTAAAACGTGATAAATGTTTAAAATACTTTGATTGCGAATTTTTTAAACGATGAGCTTCATCTACTACAAGTACACTCCAGTTAATTCCACCTAAAACTGTAGAGTCCACATATATCATTTCAAATGATGTCAATAGTACGTGGAAACGGTATTTTGATGACCCTATTTGCCTTTTTGAATTAAATCCATTGCAAAAATCCAACGTTTTAATTACTGTACGATTTTCCTTACCACCAGTATATGTAACAACATATAAATCGGGTGCCCACATTGAAAATTCGCGCTCCCAATTAGGAACAGTAGAAAGAGGAGCTGAAACAAGAAATGGACCAACATCCTTACCTTCTTTATACAATGAATACAAAAATACTATAGTTTGAATGGTTTTTCCAAGACCCATTTCATCAGCTAATATACAATTGGTATTAGAATGCCATGAATAGCGCAACCAATTCACTCCATGTATTTGATAGCCTTGTAGGTTGTAATTATTAGGCAAAAAATTGGGTTGTTGGTTATACGCAATATATTCTGGTGTAGGACGACGCAGTAATTTATTACGTTTTTTCAGCTCTTTTTTATGTTTTAAATACCGTTTTAAAGCATCATGAAAATTATCCGATATGGCTTTAAAATACGGTGCATCCTGATATTCCCATGTGCATTTTTCATAATTTAATTCTGACCATTTTATAAGGTACTTCTTTTTTCCTTTTTTTATTCTGTGAAAAAAATTATAATTTAAATTAATAAAATATATATGTTAAAGTTTTATTTTAGTAATCAACTATATTACTTTTCGTTACATATCCTATCAACTTCCAACCAGGATGGTTTAACACCAAATCGATAATATCTATCTTCCAAATTAGAATCAGAATAATCATGTGTTTCATCCGGTTCCCATGATGACGATAATGGCTTATAACCATCTTCAATATCTGGTTCATTGTCTAATGAGTTTTTCTTCTTGTATCCACTATAAAGAGTTGGATGGAAGTACTTTAAATATGTTTCTGAAATCCATCTACAACGCCAATAACATTCTCCGTAAAATTTAACAAAAAATGATCTGGTTTTATATTCCTTTTCTTGACAACCTTGCCTAAGCTGTCTCTCAGTTGGGCGATATTTAACAAATCTCCAAAATAGTATAGATTCGATAGACTTGGAATATCTTTTTGTTTCACACAAAAAACAACACCAACTACCTGTTGGAATATGTTTTAATGGTGGCAACATACATTTAAGATGGTATGAAATTTTGCATCTAGGGCACTGTACAAGATGGTGAATATCTTTGCAAACTTTACAAACTTTTTTAATTTTTTGATGAGCCTGCCTCTTAGTATTATCTAAAGCAGAACTTTTTTCATCTGATAGTTGATCACTGCTGTCATTAAAATCATCAGATTTTAACAAATATGAGTTTATAGAAGAGTCATCATCTGAAGAATTATTGTTTGATGCGTTGTCACTAACTTGGTTAAATGATCCATTAGTACTATTTCCATTACTACTTTCGTCAGCATAATAAATTTTCTTTGATTTTATTCTACTGGAATTACGTCTAGATTTTCCATAAGTAACTGATGATACTTTATCATCAGAATTATCATTACATTCTCGGCAATACACAGAGTTTTTTGAAGAATTTTTAAGTGGTAAATTAAGGCATTTTAAATGAAATTTTTTTTTACAATTAGTACAAGTCATTAATACTCTTTTTTTGCCACAAATATAACATTTATGATGTTTCATATCGTATTTACTTTTTTTATTAATTTCTTCTTTACCTTCTTTTAAATCCCTTAAACGCTTTATCTTTTTATCACTCCATTTTTCCTTACTTATATCAGTAATGATATCCTTTCTAGCTATTTGTGCGTTTTTTCTCGGAGATTTTCTAACTGCAATTGGCACAGTCAAATCATTGCCATCGTCACTATCACTACTCTTAATTCTACTTTTGGCCAAAATTTTATTCTTCTTTAGTGAGTTTACTTCAAATGAACCCATAGCTATATCACTTAATTTTACTGACACTTGCGGTAGCTTGGACTAAATATATAAATATTCGGTATTAAATTTTACTTTTTATTATTTTATTAGTACTAAGTCCAGGAATTCTTTGTAGGTTGCTTTTTTAGTCGATAATTCTATTTCCTTGGTAATGATCTGTATAAATACTTTAATAAATACAATTACTAACTTAATATCGTTAAAACCGATTTTTATCGATTTCTAATTACCTAGAGATATTTTAAATGATATAACAATAAAAAACAACTTAGATCAAAGAAATGTACTAAACACTACAACTATAAATATTAATAACATTTTGATTAAATTTTATTTTAGTACAAAAAAAAATTCATTCATATATAAGTATTGCTTTTTATATAAAGTAACAAATAACATAGATCTGTATGAAGGAAGGTGAAAAATTTAACTCATTTAAACTATACATAAAAATATTACCTCACTATTTTTCTGTTTTTCTCTATAATAATTCCACAAAATTATAGAAATATGAGCTATATCTACTGATTTAATCATCTTATTCCACTTTTTTCTACAATTAGATAAGTATTTCCGAACATCTTCAAGTGATGAAAAATTTTTGTCTTTTACATCAAAATCTTCTTTTATAACATGATATTTATTTATAAATTCTTCAATAGCTTTCACATACCATGATTCATCAAAAACTTTTCTATCCTTTTCCATCACCTCCAGGTTACTAGGGGTTGTCGGACGTTAACGTATAATACCGAGTTTATACTTGACCCTAAAGATTTACCGCCGCTATTCTCTTATCTATATTCCTTGTAGATTTAGTTTACACTTTATAATAATATCCATTTATTACTATAAAGGTCAACTATTAACTCACTACAACCTTCTTTACTTATTACAGTAAGGGTTGTGTATCTGTACGAAAATGGTGAGTGCAAACGAAAAAAAAAATGTTTTTCCATTTTTATTTAATTATCATTATAGAAAAATTAACGAAATACACTATAGATATTTTTTTATGGTAGTTTTATCTATATTCAGCCCACCTGAATCCTTAATTATTTTTTTAGTCATTTATAATGACACCATATAAAAATTAAGGTATGATTTTACTTATGCTATATTATTGAATCACTTTTTCAAATTATTTTTTATTCACTTTCTAATACACTATAAAAAAAGTGTTGTTTAACGTCATTTTTTTTAAAATAATGCAAACAAACTAACCTTTTGCTTTTTCTCTTTTAAATTATATTTCATCAAAATATTCTAAATCTACTTATAAATTTTCATTGTAGCTTGGTTTCATTAAAGATAAGCTTTTTTCCTATACCGTATTTACCAACATTATTCATCAAAGTGTGTCCAAAGATAATGTTACATTGGATAAGATAAATTCAGCAATTTTGCGGCTAATCGTATTAGAATAATTTAATCAACATAGAGTTCTCGTAATCGTATTCATTTATTTCATAGTATCCTGACCTATTAAAATATCTTTGCTCTGCAATGGAATCATTGTAGATTTTTTAGTAAGAATATTAACCTTAATTTCCTATAAAAAATGGTAAAGTTATTTTTAGTCATTAAACAATGCCTAATTAAACAAGTTTCGCTGCTGAAAAAGAGGTATAAATTGAGTTAGCACACAACATCAGCATTTAAGTAATTAGAAGTCAACATAAATTATTTACACCTAGCTCTACTATTATTAAATTTTATTTAATTTTAACTATTAGTTATAATAAACAACTAAAATAGGATAGATACATTCACTGATAGTTGATAGAAAAAAGTGTTAAGCATATCACTGTTTTAAAACCAGTTGATAGTACACGTTAGAGCAGTAAGTTTATACAATTAAATAAATTGATAATATAGCTTATATGCCATTAAATAATAAAAAAACAAAAATTTAATTTTAAAGATAAAAATATTTATTTTTATGAACAATTTATTAAATTAATATAATAAATATATCAGTTTGTATACAGATGAATTAATTTTTTTATAATATTGTGTGAGTTTTTTTTATTATTTGATTAAAAAGAGTCCATTAAAAAGTAGCTAATGGTATATAGATTTTATTATTTGATGATTAGAGTATAATTTCTTTTTTAATCCAAAGGACCAAATCTTATCAGAAATATGTGGCCAAAAAAATGTATACTCTAAATATTCACTAAATTCTCAAATAGTAATGTTATTTAAAAAAAAACGCTATTTATTACTATTAAACACTTAAAAATGTCTTTTTTAGGGATTTTTCTAAAAATTTTAGTATTATCATCAAAATAAATAACAAATAGACTTTATTATAGTATTTAAAATTTTTTAATTTTTTATTCAAATTAAAATAATTTTAATATGTGATCTGATTAGAAAAAATTAATAAATCTAAACATCCGATAAGTAACAATTTCATTTATATTAAAAATGAATAGATATTTAGCTAGCCATCTTCAACATTCAAAAATAATAACAACAGTATTTTGAACTTTTAATTTAATTTTCATATAATTAATCAATTTAAATAAATATATTAATTTTTAAATAGTCGATCGTTTTTAAAATATAAAATATTTTCGTAAATAGCCTACATTTTATGTTAAAACAAAATAAAGTATCCCTTTATATTATAAAAAAAGGTTATAGACACCATTTTAAAAAGGCAATTTAATTAATAAAAGCAAAATGATTACTAAAATGATAAAAATTTGATTAAAACTATATACTAAGTGCATTTGTTGAAATTCTATTACTAAAAAAAATATAAAGTGAAAATCAAATTAAATTTCATGTAATTGATATTTAAAAAACCTATTTTTTGTGTTTAAAATAATATTTAATCACTAATTAATAGTATTAATACCACACTAATAATAAAAATATTACAATACAATTTTCATAGTAGAATTTTATGTAAAAAAAATTAAATAATAAAATATAATTGCATATTTTTTTAATTTTAAGTTACCTTTTTTAAGTGTTTTTACACTCTACAATTAATAAATTAGTTTAAAAAGTCATAAATAAATTTCTAATCCATTATTTAAAATAATAAATATTAAAATAAATATAAAAAAAATAAAAAAGTGGTTAGTTAAAAAAATCATGATATTATATACTAGAAGCCATGTAATAATGGGTCTCTAGAGTCAACCAACTACAATAGACACAAAAAGAATAATATAAGGACGCTTTTTGAATACTTATTTCATTTTTATATACAAATTATTTAAAATAATAAATAGTATACATAAAAAAAAAATAAAATGATCCACTATATATTAATATTTTTGTTCTTCACATATATAAATTGTATTTTTATTGATCCAGCATCAAATATTGGTGTTGTGCCGAAATTATTTGATCATGCATCTGAAAATGATACAGAAAAATTATGTAAAATTATTGCTTTTTTATAAAAAAAAAATCAATTTATTATGATATTAGTAAATTTAGAGAATTTAGGAAGAACTTATCTACAAAAGGTAATCTTTCTAATTGGTTTTTACAACACAGCTACTATATATTACATAATAAATTAGTTTGATTGACAAAAAAAATATGATTCTATATTTAATTTTAATTTAGATAGATGTAACACGTGTTCCATTAGATCGATTTGGTGGTGCCGAATTTGTGGTAATTTTTCATATTAAAACTAATATATTATTTGTGTTAAATTGGAATGTTACCATAAATAAACAATATAGTCATCTATTATTGAAAGTATTTTATCAAAATCAGAAAAAAAATTAAAAAAATTGTACATAGAAAAGGGGTAATTATAATTGATAGTTTTTATTTTGAACTTTAATATAGCAATGAAATTTCTATTTCTAAAATAATTGATAATGTAGTAACTTATAAAAATTTTAAAGAGGTAGTGTAGATTTATTGTATTCTTTTATAGTTAATCATTTTTTTATAGGAAAATTATGATGTTAAAAGTATGGCTGCTGCTTTAGTTCAAATTTTAATGAATTATGTTGAAAAACCATTAATTTTTGGAATTGAAGATAACATTAAAAAGGCAACACGTACTATACTATAAACTAATACTTACACACATATATTTATATATCAATATAAAAGAACTTAGGAGTCACTCATTAATGATGGTGGCATTTAGTAGACTTCATCCTATACGTAGAAAAACCCTAGTAACAATAATTGCTCACATTAAAAAACTACTTAAATCAACACATTCAACCAAGGAAAAACAAATCTATGTTATTTACACATGGATGAGAGTATTTTTTAGACAGGATAACACAAAAAATATTATTCTTAATAATAACAATGTGACAAAAAGTAAAATAATTAAAAAAAAACTGAGAAATAGCCTTAAAACTATATGTAATCGTGAATGTAGAAATTCAATTAATTATCTGGTACTTTCAAATTATTATTATTATAAATTATATATTTTGGTTAATTTTTAGACAACAAAATATATGTTTGAAATGCCAACCAAATATATTAGATATCTAATTGGTGAAAATTATAAACAATTTTTTGAACAACCTTAGTCCATTAGAATTATTTCATTAAATGAATTAAATATTCTATAATTTATAAAAAATATCATTTCATTATTTTCTACTCTATGAAAATATCAATTTATGAACATGATCATATTTAAAAAAATTATATTATAATCAATTTAATAAATGTTTAGTTGATAAGATACATTATTTTTTATAATAATTAATAATATATTGATCGTATAAAGTATAAAAATTTACATACATCTTTATTAACATTAAAATTTATATAATAATTAAAATTTTTTTTATTATACAACTACTAGTCAGTAATTAGTAAAAAATTCGTCTATATTATAAAATCTATTTGAAAAAAATATATTTTTAATTATTTATTTACAATTATGAAACTAATTTATAATCATTTTAAGCTAGAATTTTTTCTATTTAGAAAAATTAATTGTTATGCTATTTTTTAATTACGTGTCGCGCATGCGCATTTAATAATTAAATATATTGTGCTTTTAAAATTTAAAAAAAAATGTTTTAGCAAGTAAAAAAATGTTTTTTATAAACATTTGCAAGTACTTCTAGTATATATTTTTTTATTTAACCAAAATAATTGCATTATTATATATTTTATGTAATTTTATTTCAGAAAATGCCATCAATTTAATAATTTATTTTATTCAATTCATATTTAAATTGAGATTTATAAAAATTCTGCAATAAAAAAATAGATATTTATATATATAAATTATTTTAACCTTATTTTATCAAAAATTTTAATTTCTTGGTTATACATTAATAAAATTTAATTTATTTAATGAATTAAAAAAATTATATAAAACATCAATAAAATTATAATTTTTGTTTAAAATTTATTTAAAATGAAAAAAATAATTAAAAGAGTTTTACCGAATTGTATAATGATTACATTGATATAGTTGGAATTTTTCAATGAATTAAAAGCGTATGAAACTATTCCATACATAAAAATGTTAAATTATATGTTTTAACAATTAGTAAATTTATTTAAAATTATATGTATCGTTGATTAATAATAAAAATTTTGTATTAATAGTAGCAATATTATTTTTTTTTCTTATTTATTATACAATAAAGATATATAATATGATTTCTTACTTAAATTAAACTAAGTGAATAATATTCACATACAAAATGTGATTAATAAACATTATGAATAATCTTTGATTGACTTGGCTCAAAATTATAAAATAACATCCAAATTAATCCTTTAAATTATGAATATGTAACTTAACAAGTAAAAAAATGAAGTATTAGTGACATTGATCTTATAATATGTACAATGGATTATTTCAAAGTAAAGTTAAAAAAA
The DNA here is from genome assembly GCA_001407235.2 of Kudoa iwatai. Taxonomy (NCBI): domain Eukaryota; kingdom Metazoa; phylum Cnidaria; class Myxozoa; order Multivalvulida; family Kudoidae; genus Kudoa; species Kudoa iwatai. The sequence goes on from JRUX01000983.1 coordinate 38,593, forward strand.
ATGAAATGATATGATTCATATATTTATTTTATATATTATAAGATACATTTATTTTAAAATAGATAGCACAATAAGGAAAAAATTGAAACATTAGTATTATTATTACTATTATTATTAATAGTAGACAAATAAATTGATTAAAAAAGTAATAAATATAATATTGTTTATCTATTTTTGAAATAAATATGTTTTAATGAAATATAATTAAAAAATCTGTTCACTCTAATGTACAAACAAATACGATTATTGTGTATTTCTATACTTAAGATCTATTAATCTATTATTGGCGCCTTAATATACAAATGGTAATAACATAATAAAACAAAACCCAATGAATATATGAAGCAAGACTTGAATTAAATTTTTCAAAAAATATGATTTAATTCATCAATTAAGCAAAAAAAAAACTAGAATAAGATTAATTAAGATTATAATTCGTTAATACATCGTTTTAAGTCGTAAAATGATGAGTAGTTCAGTGTACAGCCAAATTTTGGTGTAATTTTTTTTCCATTTAAATTATACATATAAAGTTTTATGTAGTCAAAATATTTCCAACTCATTTTATATATACGCAAAGGATGATAGAAACAACAAGGGAATAGAATGTCTTAAAATTCACAAAAATTTAGATGAAATACGTGCTGAAAGTATGTTTTGATCTATAAAATTTATATATCTAGATTATTTAGGAGATAATATAGATATAACTAAGATAGAAGGTACTGAAGCTAAAGGTGTACTTGGGTTGCTTAAATGTCCTCAAGGTATATAAAACTGATAAATGGTAAATATCTATAATTTTCATATTTTAACTATTAAGGGATGATACTTGTTGTTGTGAAGCAATGTACACTTGTTAATGTTATACTTGGGCATGAAATCTACTGTCTTAATGGTGTTGAAACATTTTGTTCAGTTAATCCAATTCTCTCACCTAACGAAATTATTTATTTGGAGCGTTTTGCTTCACTTGTGAAAGATTATTTCAATAATACACCAAATTTTTTTTTCTCATACACTTTCAATTTAAGTGCTAATCTACAACTACAAATTGAAAAATCTACAAATAAAAGTGGCAATTACATTTATGATAATGTATTTAATATAATAGTATAGTTTTTAAAATTAAATGACTTTTTTTTTAATAGAGTATACCTCATTTTGTCTGGAACTATAGTCTTTTAAAGGAGCTTGACAAGAATGAAACTTCTCACCAATTTTTTCTACCAATCATACATGGATGTATAATTTTTAATTATAATTTATATGATAGATTTTATGTTATTTTTTATATATAGTTATTGGACATTGTAATGTTGAAACCAATGGAGGAACTTGTCAATTTTTTCTTATATCTCGTCGTTCAACAGAAAGAGCAGGTATGTGAAGATCATCTGTATTGTCGTTGTGTAATTTAACAATCAATAGGAACTAGATTTTTTAAAAGAGGTGTCAATAGTGAAGGTTATGTTGCTAATTTTGTTGAATCTGAACATATTTTTGTTACACCAAACGATATTTTTACTTACACCCAAGTAAATACATTATGCATTGTTTTTTTTTATTAAATTAAAAAGGTAAGAGGATCAATTCCCATTGAGTGGACACAAGTTCCAAATTTGTCTTATAATCCTCCCATTATCATTCACAATCAGAATAATGATTCCAGGGTAATACTCACTTTTTAATGACTATAAAGATAATTTTATTTAGTTTAAGCCATTATTATACCATTTTAACAGATTAAAAGTTCAATACAAAGATTTTATCATTGTAAATTTAATTAATAAGTCTGGTAGAGAAAAAAAATTAGGAGATGCATTTTATGAAGGTATCCAGAAATACTTCAAGTCCTATGCTTCTTTAAAGTAATTATTTTATTTTTAAAAATATTCTATTATTCTTTTTTATTAAAATTAAGTATATAGTGTAATAGCTCTTATAAATATTAATTCACTTAAATATTATTAATTAAAAGCTATAATATTTTTATTAATGGTAAATATGTTTAGGTACTTTGATTTTGATTTTCATAAGGAATGCAAGAATATGAATTGGAAAGCATTATATGGACTCATTCAACAGATTAGTAGTTCAATTTTAAGAATGAATTATTTTCATTGCTCCAAGAATTTTGACAACATAAGTAACACTATTTTTTTCAACAATTTATTAATAGACATTATTTTTTTAGTATCACATCAAACTGGTGTTGTAAGAACCAACTGTATTGATTGTCTAGATCGTACTAATGTACTTCAATCAATGATTTCCAGATATGTACTTGATAGACAAATGAATTCTATTAGTATGGTTCCAATAAATCCTAAAAAGATGCATTATGATATGAATAATCTTTGGGCTGATAATGCTGACTCCATGTCAATTCAATATTCTGGCACACCAGCATTAAAAACCGATTTCACTCGATTTGGTACTAGAACAATTTTGGGTGTTCTTTTTGACGGTTATTATTCCATTAAAAGATACTATTTAAATAACTTTTTTGATGGATATAGACAAGTTACATTTTTAAATTATCTAAATTTTATTACATTTAAAATTTACTTTTTTTAGGATCAAATTGATCTTACACAAAAAAGACACCCGATATTTTACGATTATACATTTAAAAAGGATCGAAAACCAAGCTTTTTAGTTTCATTTGTACTTTTATTTTCTTAAAAACAATATATAAGGCTATTAAATAGTTGATAATAAAACTTTTATGTCATAAATTAACATCAATATCTATTATTTTAATTTTTTACAGTAATAAATATGAGTTAATATATCTATAAATATTGATTCAAAAATTATTTTTGCTTATATATAATAGGTATCTATTTTTTGTCTAATATCCTTAATAAGTATTCTTCATGAAGTCCTATATGCTAATCATGGTATACTAATATTCATTATTAAACACTTTTATTTCATCTGTTTTAGAAATAAGCTTTTGCTTAAAAAACATTTCCATTTGGACAACATTTCTATTATTTGGGCTATTCTATGTGAAAAAAAATTCACAGTATCTGATCTCTTTTCCACAATCATATTATTTTTACAATGATAATAGCAAGAAAAAAAATTAATATATATAAAAAAATTATTTAATAATATCTTGAATCACTTTTTTAAATGTGTTTGCATGTTCTTTCGAGTGCAATCAAAATTTACGTTGGCTTATATTGTTGCGCTTGCGCGATATTATAAAACGGGAGTTTATGGGTAATCCATTAGGTAGCTTGGTTAGAAGATGGGTTAACCGTATTGATCAAAAACTAATAGAAACCGTGCATGCAAAACCTGGAACAAATGAATACAAGATCAGAACTATCAGGTAACTCATATAGAATACTAGAAGTGAACTTCAGTTACTTATATCTATCAATATCAAAAAAATTATTTTATTATGACTAAAAATTACTATTTTAGAATTGTAACACTATCTATTGGATTTCTATACGCTGTATACAACTATCAAGAATCAAAACATCAATATATTGATAAACACTCTACTAAATATTATGGATTTAGCAGTAGAAAAAATTGTAAATGTTTAGCTTGTTTTATAAATAAACTGTAAATATGTTTTATAAAAAAAAACTTAATGATTGATATATTTTATGCTGAAATGATGAATTGTTTTCAGTTTCCAGTAACGATAGTACACTCTTTAATATGGAAAAGTATAGCTGTTTTGCTTCATCATACCATTTTGGTTTACAATCATTTTGTTGAGTACATTTTTCAATAAAATTTTCAATATGAGGTTCTATCATGCAACATCCAATGTTATTTCCAATTTCAGTAGCATCATTATGGACCAAGTCAATTTGATCTACTAAATTTTTAGAAGGTAAAATTATATTCAATAATGTTTTATATTGTTCAATATATGAATTGACAACAAAACCATTGATGCAATATTGATCTTCTTTGTTGTTTAGCAAACTATGTACAATGTATTATAGATTGTTTTGTATGATAAATATCATTTTATTACGCCAAATTATCAATAAGACATTTTAAAATTCCCAAATCATTTCCAATATTATAGCTGTTTCTGTAATAGATTTCAAAATAATGTTGCATCATTTTATCTCTGCGATCTTTTGCACCATTAGCATAACCAATCTACAGTTATACATTATAGATTGGAGTGAATTTTTGATTTATTTATGTATATTACTTTATATATTTTTTTTATTGTCTTAATTGAATCCATATGGATCATCGCCTCATTGTCACCTTCCTCATCCATTACTGGCAATAATCTGATAGTTGTGTTATGCGCACGTCGTTGTCATCACATGATCGGAAAAGGTTTGAGGTAGATGCTGATATTTTTTGGCACAAAAAAATGTATTATCATTATTATTAAGCTTGTATTTTAAGATTTTTTAATAAATTTTATAAAAAATAAATGGAAAATATGGTAATATGACTGGTATAAATTGATGTTAGATTTTTTTGTTTAAAATATCTTATATAAGCTAATTTAATTAATAATTTTAAATTGTTGGGTAAAATATAGTTTTCTTTATAAAAACGTTTTAAATTTATGTAGAGTCAGTCTACTCACCTTGTTTCCTTTGGCACATACATATTAATTTGATTATTCTA
>JRUX01000984.1:0-35382 GCA_001407235.2 Kudoa iwatai
TAGAACTATTTTATTGTGGTTAAAGCACTTTAAAACCTTATTTTATACAATATAGTAATCATAAATAAAATTTAATGATTTAAAATACAGTAATTTATCATCTGTTATAATAATTGAATTATAAATTATTATGAAAATATTCTTATAGGATGCTCTTTAGCAATAATAATAATGAATTAAAGATATTTTCAGTTAATTAGTTTAAACATTCATAGATGATGATTACAGTTTGTTGAATTATTAAATTTGAGATTATAAATAAACTTTTTATTGTAATTTTTTAAAGAATATTAAAAATAAACATAATATTTGTATTTACAATTGATACCACGTGACTCATAATAAATAGTATTTTAAACCGGATATGGTTTAAATTTAATAATAAAAATTAGTCATAAGAATGGATATAGTTTTTTATATTATAAGGAATTTTTTCATTAAATTTTTATTGAGAAATTTCATCATCTTTGAAAAAATTTGATTGACTAGATTACCTTTAAAGTATAATTTTAATATTCTTCGGAAATTTAAAAAAAACGACTACTAATTACTTTTATTGATTAATTTTTCGAATTTCTCCGAAACATTTGATTTACTCTATTTTCATAATGTTAGTCTAAATTTTAATTTTATAACGCAACCATATTAACAACATCTTTAAATAAAGTCTAAAAATATGAGAATATGCTAATAAATATTAACAAATTACTATAAATATTAATATTGACACCTACTATGTATATGCTTTAAATGAATAAATCTATTACTATATAGTTAAGAAACAAATATATTTTATTAAAATATGGTTATTTTGTATGATTAAGTTACTTATTTAAAAAAATTAAACCATTTTTTATTTTAAACAAACAAAATATATTTATCTTTTAAATTATTAAGTTATTTATCAGTTTATAATAAGAGCAATATACCATATTTATGGGAAATATAATAATAATAATAATAATAATTTTATTTATTTATATTCAAACTATTTTATATTTATATTACATAATTTTCAAATAAATTAACTTGAAACATATTCCATGAATTTATATTCTAAATATTTAACTAGACGATTATCTAATAAATAAGTGAAATTTTTATTAATTAATAAAAAATGTTACTAAAATAATTTTATATGATAATTTATTTACTAGAATATACAGATTATATATATTTGCATACTATTTGATTAAGTTATGAATATGAATAGTCACCATTAGGATCATTTCGTTGGAAATAATCACTATTGGTGGAGAGAAATGTATTCTATATGTAAATTAGTAGTATTTTCTTTTTATAAATAAGTTACTTTAAATTCAATATTATTTTTAGATGAATAACAATTTATTTTATTATTTAAATCATTGGTACTATTTTTAGAGTCTGCTATTGAATTTTCGCTATACGAATTTGCTTTAGGTGAGTGGTTAATCATAGGCCCTGATTTATCGTTATGATTAAAATGGTTATTATTGTGTTCTAATGTACTATTCTCAAAATTTTTTTCACTATTCAAGTATAATGAATCAATATTATCTGTAAACTTGGCAGTTATATACTTAATTCAATTAAATATAACATTTTATATACAAATATATACCTTATACAAATTTTTTCTATGATATAAATCATAGAATGGTATGATTAGCATAAGATATGCAGAAAAAAACACTATTATACCCGAAACCAGGAATGGTAAAAAGTAGGAATGAGAATAATCGTATAGGAAACCTATTATAAGAATTAGAATAGTTTTAAAATATATCTATATTTTTTTAATATTTTCAATTAGATGATAGTATATAGTTGAGAGGGATCGATAAATAGTGAAAATCATAGCAGATGAATAGATTAAATTAATATTATAAGTTATTTTTATACTAATAGTCAAAACTGTTACCTTTTCTATATTATTTAATTTTTAATACAGCCATATTTCAGCAAATTGTCAACATTTTTATATACGCAATTCATTCATAAATGTAAAAATATAATACGCATTAGTGTTAATTTATACATTGTTTTATAATACAATAGATTTATAATGGATCTTTTACTGTAAAAATATCTATAATTTATTTTTAAAAACTACTTTTATTCAATTGAAAATAATTATTTTAGAGATTTGGCATAAAACAACAGTTATATATTTCAAAACTTTACTTAGATATCACTATAATATAAATAATTTGATTTATAAAAGAATATTGAGTAATAAAATAAAGTTAAAATATGCTAAACATAAATTACTACATGTGTACAATAATTTTAAATAGTTAATAAGGTTATCTATTTATATCTGTGTGCGCATGTGCAACATGGTGAAAGTAATGATTGATAGTTAGAATATTAAAGTGTATTATGTTAAAAAAATGTATATATATATATATGAAATTATTTAGTTTACCTGCAAAAGGACCACCACATATAAGTGGTATTGATTTAATACCATATAATAAACCAATACCAGATCCAAGTTCACTTTTACCAATAATATCACACACAACAACTGTCACTAAACAAGCATATGCACCATCAAAAAATCCAAATACAACTGAATAAGAAATAAAATGTATATAAGTTGATGCCATAGTGGCTGCAATATGAGACAAACCTATACCAACAAATGATCCCTATTCATATTATTTTTAATAAAAGATAAGAATGTTTTGTCTTATAGATTGAACATACCGTCATTAATAGTAAAGGTGATACACATGGTATTTCAGCAATTTTTCCAGTTATTAATTTTCCACAAAGTGAAGCCATAGCCATATATCCGATTAAAAAATTGGCATTTTCATGATCGATACCTTTATTTTCAGCATAAAAGACCTTATAATAATAATAATAATATAATTAATAGATATGATGTTAAAAGTTTGAATTTATTAACATACAAGGTGAATATATGGCACAAAGTATCCCATCATAAAAAATACACAAGATATATTGAAAAAAAGAAAAGGGATATTTTTCAAAAGTCTTAATGGACAAAGATCGCTCACAGTTGTTCTCATCCATATTATTGGATCAATATTTATTTTATTTCGACGTGTATCATTTCTATCAGGTCTACAAATTCGAATACTTACAACCAAATCATTATACAATGTTTTTAATAGTATCAAAAAAAGATATCCAATAGAATAGTATCTAATACCACTTCTCCAACCAAATTGTGTATAGAATGAGTGAGAAAATGCTGAAAATAATAGAGTGCCAGCACCAGAACCTGCTGTAACAAATCCATTAGATAGAGCCAAACGTTTATCAAAATATTTAGCTTGAACAAGAATAGAAGAAAAAAAACAACAACTACTTCCAAAACCAAATATTAGACCATACCATAGAAGCAAATTGATGAATGTAGTACTGAAACTTGCCATCATCAATCCAATGACACTAAAAATACAACCAATTATACCAGTAGCTTGGCATCCAATTTTTTTTTCTAGTAATGCAGCTGTTGGAGCAGATAAAAACATCATTCCTATATTAATACTTCCAACCCATGCTATGATATTATTGATTAATAATTATGAATAATGTCTATGTAAGAGTAACTAATAATTACATATCATTCCAGGTGTCATACTAAAATGTTTAACCCACAAACTATTTAATGAGCTAATATTATTCATAAAACCAAGAATGTAAAATTGAACAATAAATGAGACTATTGTTATTAACCATGAATATCCACCGTCAATTCTATTGCTAAAAATAGCACATTTACAACATTTGCTGTGCTTTTTTTTGCTTAATTGATCGTTTGGGCATTGTAATGCAGAATTTTCTATTGACTCTTCCACTAGTAGTGGTATGTTTTCTTCACCTTTTAATCCATGGGTTTTCATCGTGGATTTTTGTAGATTGAAATCTTTTGATAGGATTATAAGAAACTAACCAGTCTGAATAGCTTGTCAATCATCTTATAATATTTAAGTACACATAGCTCGTTATTCTTTGTAATCAATGAAGAAAGGGTGTATAACAGATTTAAACTGTTGCATTTTAATTTCTAACATTCCTTTGATATATACAATCAAATTATGCCAAGAAACTATTAAAAAATTTTAAATTTTATAACAATAATAATGCTATTAAAAAATTCACAACATATACACTACTACACTATCATTAATTCATTAACATGTGTATCTCTTTATAATATTTCTACCACTTCATATAAATACCATAAGTGAAGTATAGGATTAATATTGGATTCTTTTTAATTAATAAATTCACCCTTTTATATCATAAAATTGTAACAAAGTCTGTTCAATCTATATATATGTATACAAAATAGCCTATATAGTAGTAGATGAATTTGAATGGTCATGTAACTTCTTCTTAACGTCTATTAATGGAATGAAATACCATCTAACTACAGACTAAAATAGAATCCCTAGATATATTATAAGAAAAATTATAAACGATTTTGAATTTTGTAGCTAATCAACGATCTATTGTAATACTATTTTGTTATCTCACACTTGATATCGCTTGAATGTGCATCAACATGTTATAACACAAAAATCGATTCATTAATGTTTTATTCTGCAGTCAATCAGTTCCATCTTAAGTTATCATCGATAACACTTAATTTTATAAACTTTACCTCCATTTGAGTAAATATTTGTGATTACTTGTATATGAAGAATTGTAACCCTCTTCAATTAATTATTTTCAAATCACTCAGTATATTAAGTCTTCTTAAGTTATTACTTATACTATACAAAAAATTACACTCAATAAATAATCCATTTTTATTCCTTATTATAAATAATGGATTACCAGAACACTGGTTGGTTCATGTTTTATTTTCAAAAAAAAACCATCTTTATCAATATTTGAATCTTATAGAATATAAAAATAACAAAAAACGTGTTATTTCATCATATTCTGGCAATCAAGACATGTATATTTATAAAATATACAAATTTATTTAAGATAGGTACATATACCTAATATCTGCAGTAACATTAAAATGATTTTGCAGTAATATAGTTATTACTGGCTCTCTTTAAATTAAAACCACCCTAATAAGTAATGATTCTCGTATTCCAACCTTATCCTTTTTCACGGGTATCCAATAATAGCTAAAATGTTTTTTTTTATTTTAAAATAACAAAACAGTAAAAAAATACTAAAAATATTTCTGAAACTTGACGTTTTATAATCGATTAATGTGTGCACCAGCACAAGCTAAGTGTCAGTATTTATGCGCATGCGTAAAACAAACGGTTGTTTTTTCACAGGCCTGTGAAACGTTTGGACAATGGCTAGTATGCCTGTGCCTACAAAGTCAGCCTCTTTTGGAGCTACAATGGTGCTTGAGTATTAATAGAAGTAAAGTGTGAAAATTTATCAAATTTGTTTTAACCCATTAACGACCTATATATCAAATTAAACAATGAATGATGTATTTTTAAATATTGTTAAACGTTTTTTAAATTTTCCGTTATAATTTTAAAATTTATGAACAATAAATAGAATTTTTTAATCTTTACTTCAATATAAGTATGTTTTAATACAGTTAAAAGAAATTCTTCTATCTAAAACAGTTTAATATATTGTCAATAGGTTATTCATAGCCCATTCCATTGTATTTCCTTTCAAATAGATTCATGCTTTGAGAAGAAATGGTAGAATAGTAACGGATCACTTTTATAGAAATAGTGCATAGTGAATCGTGGTTTATTTAAAAAAAAATTGTCTTATTAAAAATTTTTTGAAGCCCTTGAGAAACATAATCAAGAATTAGGAAAATTTAATAATAAAAAGATGCAATTTAAAATAACAGAAAATAGATAAATTTGGTCTAGCAAGAATATTATATGATAAAGTAGCAAACATAGAAATGTCACACATTGCCTATGCTATAAGTGGAGATTGTAACACCATTACTGTAGGGAATTGAATATTTTTTTCATATTATTGGCCCTTGATTCTCCATATGGATCATATACTGCATTACTGGAAAGCCATAAATTTGGTGGCAAATCTAGCATATTTCCAATAACTTCATGACCGAAGTAGTGAGGAAAACGAAAGGTGTCTTCAATAATGTGAGCATAACCACCATCGTCAAGATCGAATTCAACAGCAAAATATGGTAAACCTTTTGGAATTTTTTTCTATTAGTAGATTATTTAATTAATATTTAATAGAATTACGAAAAATGTTTACAGTATAAGAGAGTGGAGATTTTGATATGGAATCAAGCACCATAATTGATTTGTTGTTTGACCACTCAGTGTCACATTCACTTAAAGCTTTCTATTTAAAGTTAAAAGTTTATACTATTATAGAATTCATGTTCATTTTAACAAATTAGCTATCTATCACTATCTCAAATATAATTTTTCAGTTATAGAACTGTATAAATATTGATGCTATGGCATAATTACCAAATTAAAATTTATGTAAAATTATATCTTTCTATCAAAAAATACATTTAAATAAATATACTTTGAAATAAAGTTTAGGCAAATTTGACTTATTCATCTCAATGGGTATACAGTCAATTTTCATATGGTGCATTGAATTTTTTTTATAGTAAGTTTCCATAAATACTGTATATTTATTCTGTTAAAGATATATTCGTAGAAAATGGCATAAAAAACTCAAATAATTATTATAATCACCTGTTTATGAAAATGGTTAATTATTTGCTTTTTAAAATCCTGTATTTAAAAAGATAAAATAAGAGCTTTAATAGATTATTTTTTTACTTGAATAGAACGTACTATATCCTCATCACAGCGTACTAATGAGTCAATATGATTAATTGGTATTATTAAACAATGATCAGTGTTGATAGGAGAGCGTGCTTGTATCATTAAAATAGCCTATTTAATAATGAATAATAAACTATGTATATAGAAATGATACATTATCATTCTTTGAAACAACAAGATTGCTAGAGAATCCAGTGTTATCAATACATAGAGGGCACTTTTCAATTTTTCCAGCCAAACTTCGAGATTCTATAAATAATACATACTATCTTTTATATAGAACATAACAGCTAATTAAAATTTTAATGCATGATGCAACAATTTTATTGTAAACTTTTAAATAAAATGAAAAAATAAAGTTATTACTATTTATAAATTAATGGACAATTCCTTTTTATTCATTAAACAGTAATTTTTCTGTGATAGACATAATAATTATGTCCTTTATTAATATTTATCAAAAAAAATATTAAAAATCAATTAATTATTTATATAGTCATAAAAAACACAAAAAAGCTATCAAATATTCAAGTAAATACCTTTATGCAAAGGCTTATTAGATGATAAAAAAAATTCTTTATCAAAAAAAAGATCAGCACTTGCACCAAAAAGTATCTGTAAATAATATAAATTATAGAATAGACAGTATAAATTTACATTTTTTGCTAGTTTTGAGCAATTTTCTGCTTTATCATCAATTTTTCCTATTTTATCTTTTACCTACAAGCAACCATATTATTCATACACTTATCAAAGGGTTTCTATTAAAACTATTACCATATCTTTATTTGAAATGTTTTTACCATCAAAAAGTGTTTCATTATTTTGACGTCGTATGGTTTCTTCCTTATCATCTATCTGTGTATGTAATGCTGGATTTTCGTTAAATTTTTCTTTAAAATTCGCAATAGCTTTACTTACTTTTTCATATCGTTCTCTATCTCCAGAAAATTGAGCTATTAAAAGTTCAGCAGCTAATTCATTCCCAGTAAGTTTTTCATAGTCTTCTTCCCGCCATGATTCACAACTATTTTCACTGTATTCTTCATAAGTATCTTTTACAGTTTGTTGACAGTATAGATCATTGGCTGATGGTGATACTTTTGTAATAGATTCATTTTGAATATAATCTTTAAGATAATGTAAACCTGGCTATTTGAATTAAAAATATAATTATAAAACAACAATATATATATTATTTTTAATTACTTTATTTAACAATTCCTCATTTTTTCTATTCTTTTCGTGGCATGTACCTACTTGATCGTTTGGACTATTACTCAACTCAAACAATTTGTTAAATCTATCTTCATCATCATCATCAACGTTTTTATTATTGTTAGTAGTTTTGTAAGTTTCATTATGGTTGATATATTCGCTTACTAAAGATGCTTCAATCCAATCATCATCACTATTAGAATTAATTTCTTTTTTATCATGCTTATTCCTTTTTTTTGAATTTAATTTTTGTTTCTATAATTTTTTTATAAAATAAACTTAAAAATGTTTACCTTTTTCCCCTAATAAAAATGTTTTAATGAGAAATTATGTAATGATATACTAATAAAATACAGCTGCAGTCCCGTCTCGTCCTTTCATTTATAATTGTATGCGTACGCAGAAAAAATAAAATTTATCAGCATATTTGTTTTTAATCGATTCATAATACTTAATAGGATATTAAATAAATGTAAACAAGGAAAAAAACAAATTTGTTTATTTTGCTCAGTTCATGAATTAATTTTATTAGAATATATTATTTCATAATAGATTTCTTTACACATAAATTATATTTGAAACATAATATTCCTTTTAAATATAAATTTTTGTTCTAATTTTCACTGTAAAGCTAATTTATCTAATATAGTGTTTATCAATAGATTGAATGATCCTACTTAAATGAATGATATTAATTTTTAAAAAAAAACAACCACAAGATAAAATTAATTACTATATCCCATATTATTATTAGTTGTACATTGCTATACTTTAATAGCTAATTTAAAGACATCTCGACACAAAAGTGACCTAATGCACACGATAACAATTTTAATATCAATTAGTTAGAAACTGGAACTTTTTTTAACATTTATTTATTAATGTAAGTAGTTTATTAAACAAAATACACCATTTTAGTAATCAAAAATAGTATATACATTTAAAAAAATTTAGTAAAATTGTTACTTTTATGGGTTTAAAAGTAATTAGTATTTATTTCTCATATTGGATAGTATGGCTAAAGTGATTATATATAAAATTAAAATAAAATAGTTAAAAAATTCATACTATCCACCTTATATTTATCATGATTGCTATTATTTGTTAATTATACAAAAATTTCAAATACAAAGTGTTAGTAACACACTTAATTAACATATGTGCTTACATTTTTAATTTAAACTTATTTATTGTATTTTAAATTGATGATCCCAGTAAAAAGGCATTCAATTCTTTTTTAACATAATTAAAAAACATGTAAACATTATCTTTTTAATAATATTTTCAAAATAATGCTAGGCTTTATTTTACAATAGCCATCAAAAGTGATGGAGCTCAAAATTTAATAAAATCATACAAATATTAATTTTATTATTAACATTACTTTTTCAAATCATAAAACATCCATTAATATAATTCTATGTGCAAGGGTTTTCATTCAATATTCAGACTCAAAGTTCGCATACTATTTTTTATTGGTACGCATGCGCATAGTGATTATTTGAAAATGAAGAAAAATGCAATAGAGTATATTAAAAAAATAATTTATTACTATAAAAAAAAATGTAAAGTTGAATAATATCTTAAAAAAATATATACTTAACTGATATTATACATTTTTTCATTTTCCAGGACTGTGAACTATGTAAATGATAACATTCTAATGAAAATATTAATAGAGTCTTTTAATTAAATGAAATATCATTATTTATATTTAAAACAACATAAATATATAAATTGTGTTCAATATAAAGTTATAAAGCACCATAATAAAAATAAATGTAACAAGCAAAGTAGAAAAACTCAGAAACTTATGAAAAATTGAACCAATTTTTCTAATTATGAAAAATAATGATGCTTTATTGATAAATAATGATTTTAAAGCCTAATGAAATTAGATTAAGTTATTTAATGCACACAAAATTGGTATAAAACGATTCATGTTCAGTATAATAGTGTTAGAAAGTGTAAAATACTACTACACAAGCTTACAGTTTTTTTAAGTTTTTTATCATTAATGTTACCATATAGCAATATATCAAATTTTATCTTATTTAAAAAATTCTAATTAAACAAATATTCTATTATTGACCATTAAAAATATATAATAGATGATTGAAATTGATAGATACTATCGTCAACAAAGAAATAAACTTATCATTATATTTTTGGATTGAGATTTAATACAAGAATGTAAACTTTAATATTTTAACATCAATCTAGTTCAATACATTATGATTATTTTAAAATAGTTAAAAAATATAGCTATAAATTACATAAAAATTAATTTTTCTGTGAATTTTTGAATGAACATGCTTGTACTATTCGACTAAAAAGTCTTAAAAATCTTTCCCTATGTAAGAAAGTAATCAAATCTTTAGTACTATTATGATAGAAAATAACTTGAATGTTCTATTTTGGTTAGGCTTAATAAAATTCATTAAAAAAATAAACATGAAATCCCATTATACTTTAGAATTTGTATAAGTAACACTATGATCAACTTGTTCATTTTGACATCTATACTGTTTCAATGCGACTATTGGAGAATTTTTTAAAGTAACATATCGATTTTGAACTATATTGTTAATGTCATATACAGTTGATATAATATTAGTGTCTATATATAAGAATAATGAAACAATATAATTATAATCTATACTATGATATGATTACTATCTTTATTAGATATGGTATTTTCATTTTTTTCTATATACATAACAATAAATGACATTGGTAAAATTTGATTCATTTCTGATGCCATACATAAGGTTTTAAGTCCTATTTATTGATAATTTTACTTGGAACATTAAATTAGAAGGAAACACATATAACCTGGTATGATATCACTTAGTAATAAAATTTTTTCACACAACAAGCAATTATCTTCATAAATACCAAACCTTATAGAAACTAATTCTGGATAAAAAATCTAATAGAATTATATATATATATATATTTAATAAATATTTATAAAATTTGAATATAGAATTACATTACTAAATTCAAAAGTTTTTTGTGCATAGTTTTGTACAAAACTATCAACACTATTTGAACGAATTCTATGGTAGTTTGATATTGAATCGTTGCCATATATTTCAATAACTAATGCTGTAGCTTTTCTTTCATTTAAAAAATAACCGCTAATAATCTAATTTGATAGGTGAATAGAAATTTGTTTAAATACTATACAGTTATTTACAGTAAAAGAAATGGATAGTACAGTTATTCCAGTGGTAGAAATAGATGACTTATTCAAAATGCAGTTTGGTTTAAGAATATAGCTTAATTAATATCATTTTTTAAATAAAAAAAAATAGATGAATTAATTAAGAATAAAAAGACTCCATTATATAACTTTATATGTTGTTATTGTATAGAAAAAGTTAGAGGAAAATGATATATTAATATTACTTCGTAATCACCAAACTATTGACTAAATATTATAAAAAATAGTTTATAAAAATCAAATAAACAATTTTTTATTTAAAAAAAACACTAAAAGAATATAAACAACCTTAAATTATATTAAAAATAATTATTATTATAAATGAAATACGATTATTATTGAATTTAATAAAATTAAAATGATAGATTTATCTAATATTTATAAAAAAATAATATAATTTATTTGAATTATTTCTAAAATATATTTCATATATTAGTACCTATTACTAAATATATCATTTAAGTAGAATTTAAAAACTGTTTTTACATTAAAATTGATTACAATCTTAACTAAAGATACCCATTTCCATTATTTTTTTCAAATTTTGCCATATTAATTCTCATAGGACGATCTGAGATAATAAATATTATAAGAAAATGTTATTAAGATTAATACCAAGTGTTTGAAAGTTTAGTGCTACCATTTGGCAACCAACACTCCAGAAACCTTGTGGATAATAGTTATCCGATCCAAATCGTGTCATTTTTGGATATATACGGGAAATGTGATTCTTATTGTATCTAATTTAATTTAATAAAAAAACAAACCATTTAAAATACTCAATGAAGCTAGAATGATATTTTTTTATTAGTTCAATTCCAACAGATTCTTTAAATGATGACATTTCATAGAATTTACCCTTTGCTAACAAAAATAATTTATTTTTCCATCATATTCAAATAAAAAATGGCTTATATTCTATTTTATAGATATGGATAAATTAAAAAATATATATCTTGATATAACTTTTATTAAATTAATTTAGAAAAAATAGATTTAAAAAATCAAAGTCCCATTCCTGAGCCAATTTTTTGTCTAAATCTTCAAGACAGTGTAACATTATTTCTACCACACACATACATAATATTAAACATTAAAATACTTTTATATATAAAATTAAATATTGAATTAATGAATACATCAAGAAATAAGTAAAAATTTAAAATAACAATCATATGGATATATTGTTTAAAAATGAATATATAAAATAGTAGATATTGAGATAGCTTACCTAATGCAAGATCAAACCCTTCAAATGGTATAGATTGTAAATACCAAATGAGATTGCTAAGACTAGAATCAACCTCCAATGCTTCATATTCTATCTATTATTATAGGTAGAAATTTCAAAATATAATATTATATAAAAAATAACGGCATCTTCTTCACTTGCATCATAAACAGTATCTCTAAATGGTTTATTGGAAGCATTCATAATTCTTGTAACATTGTTGGTTCGTTTTTTTAATATTTTATACTTAGGAATCATACCATTAAAAGTATTGCTAGTAATAGAGTTTATATTTTTTACTAAAGAATAGTTACAACTATTAGAAATGTATAAAAACATAAAATAATTACGTTTTCTAATTTTTTTATCTTTTATAAGAATTTTATGAGCTAAAACTTCTGGACTAGGTAAAGAAAAACCTTTTTTAAGCTAAATATTTTTTAGATGATTTACTTATGCATTAAATAGTTTTTAAAAAAATAATAATAAGTAGTTAAATACTTTAATTATAAAAAATAAAAAAACCATAATTTAATTGTTTTTATTCCATGTGCTCTTTAAATATTAAAACTATATATATTTTATTAAAGATTGACAATTATTTTTAAAAGAAAAAAATAAGTTTCATTTCATATTTATTTTTTTAATTAATATAATGTGATCTTTTTTTAACTTAAAATACAATGATTCTACAGTTTCATTCATTTTCTACATTTAAATAACTATATAAATTCAATAAAGTTCATTTTTATCATTAAAAAATTTAATTTTTTAATAATATATACTAAACTGATTATTACTTCATATAACATTATTTTATATAAAAAAAGTAAAAAACATGTATCTATGACTTTTCATTTTCCAATAGTTAATATTATAATGAATTATATCACTATAACACAACTAATTACATTAAATTCATGAAATTTATTCTTTCATCCGTCGAAATAATCAGTAGACAATTTTTTAAGATAAAAATTGAAAAAGTAAATATTATTTACAGGATAGCCATCTAATGGAGCATCAATAAGCACATCGCCCATAATTTC
The DNA here is from genome assembly GCA_001407235.2 of Kudoa iwatai. Lineage (NCBI taxonomy): Eukaryota > Metazoa > Cnidaria > Myxozoa > Multivalvulida > Kudoidae > Kudoa > Kudoa iwatai. Next base: position 13,477 of record JRUX01000984.1, read on the forward strand.
ATTAAGTATAGCAGCCATTTTCTTTTGTTGCGAAATACTACAGTGATTTTCAAGTGATAATATGACAGGGTACCTTGACAATTTAAATGATGATTCAGCAATAGCTACAACTACATCCTTTAAAAGAGACATTAAATTAACTAATGTATTGTAATATTTATACATAATAATATACTCTAAAAGAAACTGAAGATACAAATGTGTTGCCATGTGTAATAATTGGTTCTAGCTGATCATTTTTAGGATCCCAACAATCCAATTCTACGGAGCGGCAACCATTTGCCAATACTAGTCTATACATTTCAGTTGATGCTTTTCCTGCTAGTTGATTTCCTATATTTATCTTTTAAATAAATCATTTATTTTTTCAATAATTTACATTTAATATAATTCTATAGAGAATGATAATAAATATTTACAGATGTAAAGCTATTATGATACTATCTTTTTAAATGATATTAAAATATTATGGAATAAGGTGTATAATGCTTTTTTTACGCTTTAATTTCAATAAAACAAAATTTTAAATCATTATATTTTGTGATGCATAGATTCTTTTAATCAATTTATGAAGAAAGTTTACAGCAAACTATTTGATAAAATGTTAATGGCACCAATTATTATTAAAATCTTATAAAATATTGCCATTACAATGTAGATAATAATGCTCTGTGCATATATTTTAAATTTTTAACATAAAAAATTGATCTTTTTTTTAATGAATAATTTTATTCAATAGTAGTCAACATACTACTTAAAATAGAAATTATTTAACTTTACTTATTAAAAAAAGTCATAGAAATACATCTACAACACTATTTTAAAAATAAAATTGACTAAATTGTGAAATATTGCAATAAAATATATAATATCAATTATTTGATATGATTAATTGGCGTACATTAATTAATATAGCCATAGAGTAAAAAAATAGCTACAAAATTAGATTGTATTTAATTTACTAAGTAAATATTCATATCAAAATTATTTGTTCAATCTTACCTGTAAGATAGGTGTTATGTGAAGAATTAATAAAATAATTTGACAGACTATAATTCATATGTTTAGAATTAGTTTGATAATAGTCTTGTGACAGTATATAACTTTCTTGACACAATAAAAAATTCCATATCGTATACTTTTTTATATCTTTATAAAAAAAATATTAAAATAAAACCATCTAATAATCTACCAATTTCTTTATTATCTTTAATTGTGGAGAAATTTGTATGTGATGGTACCGTCGAACAACTTGTAGTATGAGAACCATAGGAAAAATTATCTGTATCCATATTTAATGGTTGGCCTTTATTCATCATCATATCATATTATATATGATTAATGAAATACATTGATATACTTTAAAATTACAATTCAAACCTAAATTAGATAGTGAAAAATTCCAATGAAATAATAGAATTTCTTTCAAATCTAAACCAACTACTAACAATCAACTACAAACATTAAAATTGATTATAACGATTAGTTTTTTGTACTTTAAAATTGTTATTTATTAATTTTTTATCTAAATGAATTTAAAATAAAATCACGTGACCAAATCCAAAAATAAGGATGTGGCGCGGGCATTATATTTTGTTGGTTTGTGTCTTAAAGATGAATCAAACGTACTGGATTGGTGTTGTAAAAGAGATTGATTGGTATTTTTATAATGAAAAAATTCATCAAAATGATATGATTTGAGAAAACGATTGTAGTCAATGGAAACTTGTGATTTTTCTTTAACAATTGTCAATCTATCATAATATAAAGTAATTATATGAGTAATAACTCTTGCTATATACATTATTTGATAGATATCACGATGAAAATTGTTATTACACAATATGAAAATAATTATAGCAAAATTATCTATCGTCAAATCCTTGAAATAGATGTGCTCACCCTTAGAAAGTAATTCAATATACGATATAACAATATTACAATAATTTAATTAATTAAAGTGAATACTTGAATACAATTGGGTTTTACCTATATATATAAGAGTATAAATTTAAATTAAATACATTCAATAAATATAAAATTATAATTAATAGTTAGTTATAATTAAATGTACTAAATACATAGTTGAAAACTGATAATATTTTTTTTTTCTTTACTTTATTTTCAGAACATTGTAAAATAGCACTAAAGTTAATTAAACAAATGCTTAAATAATCTTTTCCTATATAAATTTCTATACATAAATATACTTGTTTAATGAAATATATCCAGCATTATCCATCGAATAGTATAACATATGATAGCTATCAATTTAAAAATCAAGCAATACATCTATTATAAATAATAAAATACCTCCGTTCTATTTGTTTTAATGGATATAACACTGTAGAACGTAGTTGTTTTAGTAATAAAATTAATTCGTGAACCCATTGTCGTCCTATCAACATATTCCACGATACAAATAGCAAATAATTTGGATCCACAAAATTATTTCCATATATAAGGGCTATTAATTTTTCAACCATATATCTATCTGAGCTTAACATTATTTTTTCTTTAATTTTTATATCCTAAAAATTAATAATATGAATAAATTTCTGTATTTCTGAACATTTTTTCATCTCAAATACCAAAAGGTCAATACAACTAGACCCACATCTTGCATCCAACAGATTAGCCATATCAATTACTATTTTATTAGAATTCTTTAAAATTTATGTAAAAAAAATATCAATTTATTCATTTTGTTATTTAACTATAATATTGCTGGTTTTAGTTTGAATAATGTAATGGTTTGTATCTACCATTATTTCACATTTTGTAAACTTAACCTTTAAAAGAATCAAATAAATCAGTCTTATTTAAATTTATAAAATTTACATAATTAGTGCTATCACAATAAATTCTAGTGAATATCTGTTTTTTTGAAATCTCACTGTAGTGACTTTTGAGGTCATTATTATTGACCATATAGGGTTGCTATTTGTATTATGGATTTGATTAAAACCTGCCACCTATAATTAGAACAAAATATCTAATCTACTTTGAGATATATATTTAATACTATTGAATGATTATTATTAAAAAGCATAAACCATTATTTAAAGTATCCTTTTATTATTATAATAACTGTACTGTATATAGAAAGTAATACCATAATGCTATTTCATCATCACCATCATCATCATACTGTGTTTATGGTAGAATACTATCTCAAATTTGATACCATTTTTCATTTAATTTTATACTACCTATATTAATTTTTTAATAATAATGTTATTATAATTTATATTATTTTGATATTATTAATTAACTTAGTGGATTAGAGTTGGTTCACTACTTTTTATGTATTATATATAATTCTGATATTACAGAAATATCTTTAAATTAACCATTATCTGCTTAAATCGATATGATATTATTATTTTGTTATCTTATTATTAATTTTGATACATTACATCTTAAATGGTAACTAATATAACACATATATAAGTAAAATTAAACTTCTATCAACTTTTATTTTCTTTATCTCCTACATTAAATTATTAGATTATACCAAATGATCTCTGAAAATATATGAAAAAACAGTTATTTCTGCATAAAATACATTTTAATACAAAAGTGTCATTTATTTTCTATAAAGGTACAATATTTTGTTAAAAAAACTTTAGTGAATTTTAAATATCAGTCTGTTAGTATTATTTTTTCATAATAGTATAATATAGCTTGCTTTTAGTAAAGCCATTTTTTTCTTTTTCGTAATCTTATTCTAAAATCTTTCTTATATTTTAAATTTTAAAATCATATTAACATGACAGACATCTAAATCTTGTATAATTTTTATAGAAAAATTATAATTGTTAAACATTTCATCCAACTTATATACGCATGCGGCACATGTGGTGATTGGTGTCAAGTCTGTGAAATAATTCTTCTCCATATAAGCCAAATAGTTTCATAAATATAATACTTATATATTTATTATGGATTTGTAAATATTTTGGAAATGTTTATCATACTTGTAATTGATTTATTTGGAATTTTATTACTAAATTTCCCAAAAAAACAACCTAATAAAATATTATTTGAATTTATTAATAAATTTATCGCTTTTTTCATTATAATGACTCTATTTAATAAGTTATTATCTTTATAGTATATTTTTTATAGCATACACTAGTTACTTTTTTATTATACTCTACATAGAAATTTTTAGATATTAATTCATATAAGATACCATTACCTGCTTTGAATTAAAAACTGATAACAAAAGTTATTCATAAAGAAATAATCTAAACCAAACTAACTTTATTTAAATCGTCTCATTATTCAATATCAAATTTCTTAACTATAAAATTCAACCTTTTAAATATTATTTGTTTTATACAATTTAAAGCAACAAAACAAAATCCTATCATTACTACTCTAAATATATAATTTGACATTTATTTATAAAATAAAAAGCATTTATATTTAAAAAAATACTATTTTTCTATAGTAATTTAAATGATGTAACGTAGAATCCTCGATCTTTGACGTATATAGTCGCTTAAACCGCTAATGTGTATATCAACAGGTTATCCTTAAAATTACACATCATAATAGAATATATTAAAGCAAAAAAATATTTTAAAATATTATGATTATATAAAAAAATACTAAAATTATGTACAAAGTTTAATTGATCTCTCAATAATTACTTATTTGGTATGTTCGCCAAAATTCGGTTATTTATCGCTCAAACCTAGTTTTAAAATGGGTGCTGGTACCACGATCTATAAAGGACTTGGTAGAAGAAAACATTTTGATTCACATATCGATTTAGGATATTCTACATACAAAAATTACATGATAGAATATTATATATCTCCAAACTATGTGAAACTTTTCAATGATCCACCAAGAGTTGTGATTAACCGCTTTCTGAGACGTTGTATGCTATTTTCACCATATATATTAGGTGGTTTTGCCTGTTATTGTGCAATTAAATTTTCAAAATATGGTGTTTATTACAATAAAACAAAGCACTATAACATCATGGGTATACCAGAAGATGAGTGAATTACTAGTGTACATTTTGATATATTTTTGCTTTTTTCATGTTACTTTTCATTCTATCACATAAAAAAAATTTTTTAAAGCTATCATTCTATTTTTTAAAATTAATGTATCTCTTTATTTGATAAATATTTAAAAGAAAAATATACTTCATTTTCTATGTTAATAAGTACTGATCAAATAATGTATTAAATTATTTATCTTATTTTTATAAAAAATAATTCTAATATTGTCATAATGTTTCTGTTTCTAACTATAAAACACTGAATAAAAGTTTATAAATAAATTTTAAGACATGAAAAGATTATATTTCCATTTGTTTAAATAAACGTTAGCATTCTTCATTAACAAATAATGTTACTGTTTATATGAACATTGAGGAATTTTAAAGTTGTGTTTTTTTATTTACGTGAGATAATGTTAATACAATTTTTGTGCATAATACTATTGTTTTGATTTGAGATATTATAAAACAATTTTTAAGTAATTGTAAAAATAATTTTTTTTACTAAATCCTGTTTATAATCATCATTTAATTTCTTTATAATAATAAAAAAGGATACTTTAATGAGGTATTAGTGTGTACTTGAAGTACTTTTTTAAATAAATTTGCTACCATATGTACAAATATTTAAGTCTATGTTCACTAAAGTATAAATAAATATTATAAAAGAAAAGTGATGATAGTTTAATTTTTTTGATGATACTCAATCGAAATTTACATTTTAATTAATGACCTTTAGTAAAAAAATATATTCATAAAGCCTACCTTTAGCTACTTCAGAGTAAATTGATGCTTTGTGTAGATAATCATGGTGTTTATATCAAGCACTTATGATTTCATCATCAAGTAAGTATTTTAGAAAAATGTTAAGGATATATATATTGAGCCATATGAATAGCTAAATTTTATCGTTCTCATTATTCCTATTGTTTCATAGTAACAATTTTTCCATTCTTTATTCATATGGCGTGCTATAAATATGCTATTTAAATACCACTAATTTTTTTTAAAACAACCTATTTCTCAATAATTTCATTTAATTCAATGATTTTTAAATTATTTTCTAGGTAAATATAATGTGACTACAGATAATAATAAATATGGTTTTTTATCATAAGTTTTTTGGTAGTTTTTCCTATTAATGATAGAATTGATAGTGATAAAATGCATTGGAGTTCCAATAGAAACTTTTTAATTAATTAGGGCTATCTTTAAAAATATTTGCTTTTACTGTAACTCCATGTTTATTAAAAAAAAATACAGGCCATCAAATAATTGAAAACATTAATCATTAGTTTCTTCATTTAGATTATTTTTTACTATTTTTCAAAAAAAGATAGTGCCATAATTTGTAATTAAACACAAATTAAGAGTCATCCATTTTTATTTGTTAGGTCAGAAAAAACATGGGCCCACCTTGCACATGATTATGCAAAAAACATGAGCATCCTTTTAAGGTCGGAGTATCTTCCTATTGTGGTTATTTATTAAAAATTGTCATGATAAAATTTTTTAAGTAAAAATATTTTTTTCTGGAGTTATTTTAGTGTTTTCCTTATTAAAGAGTTTTCTCTATTTGAACTCAACACTATCGCACTTTGTAGTTTCCTCTAACAATGTGGTTAAATCATTGTAAAACTTGTCTTATTTTCTTCAAAAATGTTATATTTTTCAAAAAAAAACCTTCTCTTATTAGGTCTTGATTTTTCACTTGCAAAGATTAACTATAAGTACATTACATATTTATATTTTCTTACACTATTTTCAATAAGTTACTGAATCTGTTTATATATATATGGTGTTTCTTTAATGGAAGCTGATGATTTAAATACAAATAAATGATAGATTATATAATATCTATAATTTTCTATATAATGGTGTCTTTTTTAAATCTAATTACCTACCCACATTTTTGTTTGCATTACTATATCTTGCTTGAGTGCTATAAGCTATAATAAAAGCGTAATATTCTTTATTGATGCTTGTATTTTTACAATTATGATGAAATCTATCGGCAACTGGTTGAACAGTCCATGCATTCTTAAGATTGTTACGACTAACATAGATTAGTCCCCACAGAGCCAACATTTTAAAAAATTTAAAACGGAAGTGTTCGCTTTAAAGAAGTTGAATTTTGTGTTTTTAACATACACACTTAAACGATGAGCGAGTGATGACTTAATGTTTTATCATGCAGTACTGACAGTTCTGAGTTAATTGAGATGGTATGACTGGCCGAAACTTTATAACAAAATTAATGCCACAATAGCCTTATTCATATAAGCGAAAAATAACAAAAATTTATGACTTCTTTGTACACCTATCTAGTTAGTAGCTATAAAGCAGTGTAACTTGCTAATTCATTCTAACTACCTTTCAACTTATTACTTGGTTTTCTATGAGGTATTCATGTTAGTTATTTATCACCTGAGAAATTCATAGATATCTCTATTTTTACTAATGCATAAAGTTTCCATTTCACTGTATAATAACAAATAAATTAAATATAAATATGTGAAATACTTCTTATACACATTTATTCCCTCTTTTTTCTAACTAAATTTGTCAATTTACTTTCAAGCTTCTTTTTAAACCTTAAATTTATTATTACATCATGTTTTAATAGTTTTCTTTAATATGAGAGTTAGTTTTAAGTACTCATTTCTTTAATCTTAAAGTTCATTTCACTGATGATCGTTCTCTTTTAATTAATTAATAATAAGTCCAACAAAAAAAAAGCTGGAGAAGAATATGTCAATAATGTTATGATGGCTTTAGATATTTTGTTCTAGTCTCATTATAACTTGGCAAAAAATGATTCACCAAATTGTTGTCTTACCAGAGATTATTTTAAATATTTTTATTCCTTTGTTATTGTGATACATCATACCTATCAGATAAATTAAATAAAGGGTGTTAGAATTTTCACGTATTACATAAAGTGCAACAGGATGACCCAATTGCTTGCACTTAACAACATAAGGATGTGTATGCTTCTACGCTTGCGCCATATTTCAAAACTTGGTTGGCAATTCGCGATGAGATATGATGATTGTTAGTAATTGTCTTAGGATGGAAATATTTTGTAAATTAAACTTGCATGCTATATACCAAAAAAAGCTAATTCTCTCAAGTTTTTTAAAAAATCTGAACTGCGTAATTAAAAATTAAGACGTCTGTATCATTAGTTTGATCTTGTATGTCAATAACAAGCTTTATTTCAAAGAATGATAAAATAACTTATAAATGTGATTTATCTACTCATATATTTGTATTGTTTGATAAAATATTTACTATCTATAGAATTGTAAAATCGATTTCTTTAAAGTTTTACCAACTTCTTTTTATAGAGTGTCATATATTTCAATTATCTAATATCGATTTTAAATTATTTTCAATACATAAATACTTTAGATCATAAATTTAACTTATTTTTATTGGTGCAAGATTGATTTTTTTATTAACTATGCCAATATTAGCACAGCGCATTAACTTTCGAGGCGTTAAGGAAGCTTTACGATGTAAAATTAAAATAGCTCAATTTAAAAATTTTACTATAAACTATCTCATCATATTTGAGTAAAACGATAATAAAAATAAATTATTTCAACTATTTCGTTTTAGATTTTTTAATTTTGAAAGCATTTCTAGAGTCAACTAAAAAATATATAAAATACTCAAAAATTAGTATGTTGGAACGACTATTAGCAAATTTTTTCTATTCATTTTATCTAAAACTTATGTTAATTGTCAATTTTATAAACTATAAAAAGTAATTCCATTAAAATTCAATTATATATTCGTCATCAGTGTTTGCTGTTTACTTCAAACTAGTAGATATGATACTCACCTTATGGTTGGTATGCTAACACCTTGGTCAGAAACTAATAAAGATAGAATTAACTATTCAAAAACTATAAAAGAATGTAAAAGATATTACAATTATAAATAGTAGACTAAGAAAGAAAATTATCTTGTAAGAATAGCATATTAATAAATAATTTTTAGTATGCGTATAAATTACTGTATTTATGTTGTGCAATATAATAAAAAATTGAGCCCTATGGTAAATCATACAATGTCAAGGGAGAACAAAGCGTGATACAAAAGTTGCGCAAACATCAGATTACACCAAATACCAATAAATTGTTAGATATGTGTGTTATTTAAAAGTGTATATTTATCCTTAAACAATAAATTTATTTTTAAAGTAAATTATCATACAAAATTATTCATTTTAATATAATGTATAGTTATATATAGTAAAATAATGCTTAAATAGCCTAATGTTTCATTTCAGCTACATTAACTTCTTAATGTTAGATTCTTTAAACAAAATAGTCTAATTCTATCTTAAATAATACAAATATATTTTTTAAAAATAATAGATACAAATTTAAGTATAAAAAAGCTATAAAATAGAGTTTTGAGCATAAATTGAATAATGTAATTCAAAAGGTTATTATGCCGATTACAACCGATGCTCGCGGATCATATACCGTTTATGGTTCCTGATGCGGTGGATGATAAACTCAGATATTCTGTAATAAAGCAACTGTAAATTTCGATAATTTTAAATTTTTATTAATCTATTTTTGGAAACAAAATTTTTTATGTAAGCTAAGCTATTTTTATGGAGCTTATTATCATTAAACTGGATAAGTATTTATTTTCTTATGATTTTTCAATTTTAAATTTACTTTATGTGCATATTTATATATGTATATATAGTTTGTGTTAATTATGGTTTTATTATATGTATAAAATGTTCAAATGTTGATTTTTTTTATTAGTGAATCACACATGGTTTCATATGGTAACAGTCTTGGAATAACATCTATAGAACTTGAGAATCGTATCTATAAAAATTCAAAGGACAAGGTTTTCATGGTATTTAATATAATATCATTTAATTATTGTGTTTACAGACCATATACATGACAAATGTGGGACGAGCTATTAATCTTATAGGTATTATTGCTATAGACTACTTTTTACACATATTTTTTTTAATAAGAAAAAAAATCAGATAAGAATAATACAAAATATAACACTAGTACGAGTTATAATCTAGAAACAACGAATAAGCCACGTATTGAGATTATATTTTACTCAGTTGATGCCTATAAAAATTATTAATGTAGATCAATCAAATGGCATACACAATTCTGATATCAATATGAATATTACCCCTGTATTACCTTTACCTAGTAATATATAGGTCACTTGTAAATTAGATATGATATTGTATTTGATATTTCAGGTGATTCATTGGAACACAAGGTGGCCTACATAAAATCATTTAAAGCTCCATTAGAAAAATTAATAAATAGTGATAGTATATTTTTATTTGGATGATCTTTTTACAACAGTAAATATAGAGTTGGTTGATGATGGAAAGAAAAAAAGTTGTCTAACGTTGCTACGATTTGTTATTGCTTTAGAAAAGAACTCGTATGTTACTTTATTTTTTGATATCTTTTAAAACTGGCTTTTTCAACTAAATTTTATAGAAAACCATCCTTAGATGTAACTAATAGATGCATAAAAGCATTGAATATGCTATTTGGTGTTAGTCCATCGTCTAGTAGATTATCGTCTAATTTAGTAAAAAAAACTCAAACTAACGATTCAAATGTCTTAAATAATGTTTCAAATGGTTTTATTAATAAAAATAGCCATTTTAATAATAATAATAGTGAAAATTTTCCCGCTAGAGCTAACAGCTCTCTTTTAAATACTACCCCACATATGATATCTAACAATTACTCTAATGTGGTGGCTGTACCAAACAATTGCAATGTATCATCAGATAGGTCACAAAAAGGTTTACTAATAACATCTGATATGATGACATCAAGCACATTAAGGCAGTTAAACTCTGCAGTTCAAAACTACGACATCAACCTTAGTGGACAAGGCCATGAAATCGAGAGAAAGGATATGTCTAAATTATTGAATAGTGGGCAGTGTAGTAGTCACAAAAATAATTCACAAAGTAGTTTACATGAAAATAATTTGAATGCCGTTGCAGAGCCGTACGATGAATTGAATAATTCTACCAGTAGTTTTAATTTGGTAGATAAGCGTTTGGATAGAGACTATCATGGAACTACCTTAACGCATACACCTAACAATGTATCATTAAAATTAAATCATTTAAATTCTAATTACGGTGGAAAATTAATTACCAACTCAGCCAATAAAGTTGTTAAGGAGCCGTTTATTTCGGTAACTAATCGAGACAATAAATTTGAGCGCTATATCGGCATTGATGACGTATCACCTATGAAATCATCAAAAAAACTAAATAAATCACCCAATAATTCTAACTGTGCTGTCGAAGTTTCAGATTCTGATAACGATGGATTAGATGCTCAATATAATTTTGTACAAGATATAGGTAAAAGCTTGTGCAGTTACATCCCTGCGGAAGATGATAGCAAAGAAAAATTAAAAACTATGTTAATGTATATGATTCATATTATTAAATAATATGAGAGAAATTCTTTGATTATATATAATTATTTTTTATATGATTCTAGTGAAGAAGAAAATACATTTGAAGAGGGATTACGATATTGTTTAGCAGAAAGTCCTGAATTAACAATTTTTGAGCAATTGCCATCCATATTGCAATATAAACTGTATAGATATCGGGAAAAATGTGATATCGCGATTAAATATCTTGATAACCCATCAATGATTAATATGATAATAGAAAATTGTAGTTTTGTTTGAAATTTTAGTTATAATAGTAACTTATATATTATTTTAAGATGGAAACGAATATGAACCGTCATTCAACATTAAGCTTTCATTAGATATCTGCATAGAACTACCATTTATTGTTTATAACTATAAAATCTTATCAATGGATTCAAGTAATTGTATTTAATATTTTTCAATTCTAATCAAGGTATACCATCAACAAAGGTAATAGTACTAATTCAGCTGCTCATCAACTCGATGATTTACTCACACAACTTTTTTTGACTGATGAAGCTATTCTTTTAGATGATGTTATGGTAAATATTTTAAAATTGAATCAATAGACACAATTGCTTATTATTACACCTAACAATAAACCTGTATATATTAAGATTTATGCTTATAAAATATATTTTTAATCTTTTTACCTATTTTTTTGTTGTTGTTATTAGCAATTGCTTCCTTATTGAGTGAAATTGTTGATTATTGGTCTCATATTACTACACTAAATGAGTTTAATGGAATAAAAATGCGATATGACTGAATGAACATTAACTGCATAAAGATGTCCACTCTTTACCTAAGTTTTTATCTGTGTTTATGATTAATTTAACGACATGTCTATTCTTCAGTAAATATACATTTTAGCATTGTTTACAATTGCGCCAGATAATGCACGTAAGAATTTTTAGATAAAGAAATACTTTGCATATTCACGTTAATTGAAACTTATTGTACTCGCTTCTTAACAGATTATTTTTTCAATATATTTTTTGCTTTCAGTTGTTGGCTTAATGTATATCTAGTTATTGGTTACTGGCTATTATTCGTCAACCACCATCACTGATATTTAAGAGAATACTATCATGATTCAAATTTCAATTATATTATAAACAAATTATCACATATAAAATTATAAAAGACTACATCTTAATTTTATCTATTGTTATAAACTACTGTAGATTTAGAAACAGCCCCATGGATACTGAGCGATACCAAGAAATAGATAATACACTACGCGCTTGCGCCATCAAGCAGTAATAATTGACTAGTTAGAGAAAGGTTGGTGTTTTACATAATTAAAATTAGCCAAAATATATTCAGAAATCGTTTTAAAGAAAAACATTCTAGATAAAATATGAATAAAAGTTGCTCGTAAAAAACTATGTTGCATTAGTTCCAACTATATCTGGTGGTGCATTTATAGTTCTATCAAATGAAAGTATATCGTTTTCATCTTCAAATGAATCATCATTATCAACATAGCTAGGAAACTTGCGTAGAATTCGAAAGATATAAAAACTACTACCAACACATGATGCTATAGAACAGATCAACAGAATAACACCAGGTTTTATGTTGCTCGTAAGATTCTTTAATATGTAAATACATATAAAATCATAATAGAAAAAATGATAAAAATCTTTAATTACAATAAGGCAAAGGGTTAGATGTGTTATAACAACATAAATCACTGATATACGGTCACTATACATATTCCCATAGTACATGATTATACTCCATAGAATTTGATTGCAAAAATTAAATAGAGAAAGCAAACCTATTGAGAATTTAACATATAAAATGTTATTGATTAGTAGCAAAAAGTAAAATTAAACAAAATATTACCTAGTACAATGAGAAAGAATTCACTACCTTTGGAGTTTATTCCAACAGTACCTGGTCCAATTAAATCTCGAACAACATTTGAAACTTGAAACACATTGCTTGAAAACCCGTATCCAAGTCCACATACTAAAACAGAAGAATTTAATCTTTTATTAAGATTAAAAAAAATTATATTTTTAAAATTTACTGTAAGCATATTTGATGTGACGATATGAATTTTTCTTTTCTAGATATCTCATTACGTAAAAATCTGTACGCCTACATAAGATTAAGTAAATAATATTAAACATGGTTTTCATTGATATTTTTGAGCATATTACCTTACTAAACTAAACCAAAGATAACGAAATAATTCCTGAAGTCCAACATTAACAATAAATTCAATTGTATTTAAATTATGATTTAATTTAATTGCAAAATATAAAAATGAACACAACATTAAGGATATATAATATGTGAATGAACTAAATTTTCATGGTCAATATCAAATATATTCAACATAAATCATGTTATATTACCTTCCAATAAATAGACAAATTGTATGCGATTTTTTGCTAGCATGTTCTCCAAACAAAATAATAGCTGGCCCAAATGAACAAAGTGCTAATGCTAGTGATTGCACTGAAAATCCCATAGAACAATATAGGACCGATCGTCTCAACGAACTTGATTCTTAATGTATGCTGTGTGCATGCGCAAATGTACTAATTAGAGAGATTGATTAATTTAAAATTTAGTCCTTACTATATTAATACTAATTTATTTTTGTTAGAAACAAAAAAATTCTTCTACATTTTTTGTCATCTAGTTTCTATTTGATTAAAAATTGTGATGGAAATTTTTGAATATGAACGAAACCGATTATAGCCGAAATATGTATTGGGAATCTACGCATGATTTGAATTTGGAATTAACGCCATAAAATTTTATAGTAGAAACACAAACTTATAAAACACCTAAATAAGAAAAAATAACCTATCTATGGATAATTAATAATATTATTTTTAATGAACAATTTTAACACATAATTGTAATATTCAATAATATAAGTAAACCGAAAATAGGAATAATGTAATGAATGAACTACATTATAAAGGAAATAGAATGTTAAATGAGTTATAATTCAAGTAAATAACTGTTGTTTACATGGTATTTAGGATAAATTATCATTTGAAGGATTAGGATAATTTGTGTAAAGTTTATTTATGGTGTGTTTTTTTCGAATTAGCTAAAGAAATATACAAAAAATAAAATAGACAGTAATTAAAACGTGGTTTTTTTATTTTTCCTTAATTTAATGCCATTTTATTCATAATTTATAATCCTTTTTCGTAGATACTTATACCGCATGCTTATATTAGTTTGTTAAACAGAGTGTTAGCGGTTGTGTAATGTTGATACGCGAATTCCTGTTTAACTGTGTGAAAAGGGGAAAAGTTATAAACAATTTAAATTTATTTAAATTAAGAATACGTATGTCATCTTCTTCAGTATGTGGTATATTACATCATGTTCCAAAATATAAACGTGATGAAATTGTTCGAGATTTGGAGACGCTATATAGCATTGAAAAATTACAGGAACTAAATTTTGGTACTTATTCAAACATTTTGATTGATATTTTTGAAAATTCTGATACTAATGAAACAATTCAATCTTTGATAACAAGATTTACCTATAAAAGTATGTTGGTGTATCATTTTATACAGTTTATTGTAATCATTACTATTATAATTATTGTTATGGTTACTATTATAGATATGGATGGTATTCATTTGGAAATTTTACCTCCACACATAGAAAAGTACCATCTTCTTTAACTAATTTTGAGAGTTTTTCATCTTTATAAACAGCGGAGTATAGATATAATTGCGTGATGAGTGGTAGTAGTGGTTTAAAAATAATTTATTTTAATATCTATAATATTATTAACCCATTAAAATAACAAGTTTTATTATTTTTATTGATAATAATTTTAACATATTAGTGCATTGAAAACTAACTTTATTGTTCGAAAGTTATATCAACTAAAGTATATGATACCTGCAGTGGAGATTTTATTTTCAGAACCTGTGGGAGCCAATAAATATCATGTTCGCTTGAAGCATGCTTCTGACTTTAAAAAGGTTCGTGAATTAGAAAAAAAAGAATGTATTCCAGGTTGCTTTCGTTATTAATGATGTATTGTTTTGATAGCTAATATTTATTATGTAGAATATTATTATAGACCCACTGTATCATTAGCATACTTTAACCATCAAAGGTATTAAACTATTTAACATATAAATTAAATGTGAAATTTGATGTAGAAGTTCAAGATTATTATATGAACGACTTATCTTGAAGCCATCTAGTTTTAGCATTGGGTCTGGATTAAATAGTATAGATTGGAGAAGCTTTTCAAAAATTTACAACGTAGATATCAAGAAAAAATCAAATCATTCAGTTGTTCTTGCTCCACATTGTCCAGAATCATATAATAGACTTATGTTACTGGACCCAAAGTCACCACATAGTCCATTCATTTGTTCACCATTTTTCTTTTGTTCCAGTGCTACTGAACCTAATAGTTTTATGGCTTGTACAAATATGTATATTGTGACAACTTCATTTAATGGTAATAATAGTCAACTACAAAAAAATGCTGATACTACATCATTTACCGATGATATTCTTAAAATTTATGAAGAAGCTGATCCTGTTGTATTGGCTAAAAGAGAAGAAAACATGTCAATTGGTGTATCATCACAAATAGCTTTACAACTTAACAACTATACAA
Organism: Kudoa iwatai; assembly: GCA_001407235.2. Taxonomy (NCBI): domain Eukaryota; kingdom Metazoa; phylum Cnidaria; class Myxozoa; order Multivalvulida; family Kudoidae; genus Kudoa; species Kudoa iwatai. Next base: position 29,619 of record JRUX01000984.1, read on the forward strand.
ATATGTACAAAGATAATAATAATAATAATAATTCCTCTTTGTTCGCTTCATTTAAGTTAAAAAATATACATGGTATTGAATCAGTATACTTTCCAATACGTCCATTTATAAATTCTAATATTATTGAAATTTCAACCAATGAAGTTGATAACCAATATTGGAATGATAATATAAAACCAACTTTAAATGATTATTGTTGGAAATTTACAAAGAATCTAAAAAAATATTGTTTTTACTTAAAATCTTACGATTTAATGATAGAATTTTATGGAAAACATCTACTTAAAAGTATGACACTATTATTTTATGTTAATTGTCTTTATATTAGTTGGTTTATAAAATGTTAATATATCATTGTAGATCCTCGTGAAAACATGACAAATATACGCCAAACTGCCATGCAATATTTGCCTTTGAACATTTTAAGGTTATCCATAGCATGTTTATATTTGTTATTAAATTAATCTTTGATAGAGGCATTTATCCTTGGTGCAACAAAAAGTGTTTCACTATTAATATGCCCAATATTACACGAAAATCCATTCAATCTTTGGTCCCCTCAGTTGAATTTGAATCTATCTATATTGTCTACGATGTAGAATTAAATAAGTAAATTTTTACTTTATAATATTATTATTATGAATCTATTAAAACCAGTTGTTAATAATAGTCTTATTATTCTTCATAAGTTTACATCATTTACTTTTTATCCATTAGTGCTATTTAATTCTCTCTAACTTTCAAGAGTAAACATTTTATGAAAATTTATTTTTGGAAAAATTAATTTAGATATTTTTTTACTTATTTTTTTAGCACTTCTCTATCGGATGATATGCTTGAATTGGTTAATGACTACGATCCTACCTCTACCAGTAATAGTTTTATTTATTTGTATTATTATTATTATAGTTGATTTTTGTCATTTATTAATAGAAAAAAATAAAAAAACTGTTCCAAATACTGCATATGTTAGAATAAAAAATTTGGATGATGCTGAAAAATTAATGTTTGCTAACGGGAAAGACGATGCTACTATTACATGTCATTCTATGTGGAATTCTTCTGAGTGTGATTCAGTACCACTAATTAATGAATTTACAATCAGTGGAATTAGCTCAGATGTTACTTTGACCGACATCAAAAAATGGTTAGGTGATATTGAAACTAATACAATTGTCCGAGATGGTTCATCTGTTAGAGTTTTTCTTTGCAGTAATTTACAGATTGATAAACTTTTTCAACGAAACTTTACCATGTTTGACAACAACATCATTACTATAAACCAATCTTCCATCAAAGTCAATGAAGAAATGTATGTTTACTAATTTTTTATGCATTCTTTTTAATTTTTCGTATTTTCTTTATCACATACATAAGTAAGTTACATAGCATATCAATTATACAATTCTTTTATAGTGGAATTAAGTTATTTAAATATGAATTTATAATTGATAACATTAAAAATATATGCACAATATTGTGTGATATTTATCAGATTTAAATAATACTTGCTTTAGTTTGTTATTGTTAGATTAAAATATATTTTTAAAGGTCTGGATCAATAGTACATTGCTTTGTTAAAGACACTACACAAGAATCTTTGGATGCACTGCTTGATTGGGCTAGTGGTATTAATGTTCGAGGATATACCAAAAGCGAATGTTTTGAAAATTGTTTCCTTTTAAGTGTGAATCAATCTGATATGATTAATCTCTTATACAGATCTGGATCCAAAGGTAGGGTTGCTATCCGCCAATTATAACACAACTAACCAAATTAATCATCTTATTTATCTTTTAACACTTTAGACTACATGGGAAATGAAATATTTTTAAGATATGCCCCAAGCAAATATCAAAGAGATGTGAAATTTTCAAAAATAACAAACAAAATTCCAACCAGTTTGCTGTCATCTAATGCTGATAATAACTCTAGAAATATAAACACTAAAGACATTGTGGGGAGTGTTAATAATGATCTAGCCATCGATTCAGATTTAGTGAGCAATGCTAACGACGATTATAAAACAAATGATGATCTTATTATTTAATGAAAAAAAATATATATTTTCAATTATTACAACGTAAATTTGTTATTGTTGATGTGTAGAAATTACCTTCAAAGTTGTAACACAATACACAACTATCTTCCAATAACATATTTATATATTTGTCTATTTTACCAAAATATGAGAAAACTTTTTTTTGTATGATAATATTATAAAAAAAAGGTAAGTGTTTTAATAAATTTCGCGTGAAATTGATCGAATTTCTGAGACACTACAATGTTGAACTAAAATTCGATTTCCATCGTAATCTAAAAAATTAATTATTTCATGGCGCCATTTATAGAAATATTTAATTAAAACGATATGAATTTTTAATATTAATAAAATACTTATTTCACCCGACTTTCTAAACAGATCCAACTTGTTAACATTATTGCTATTTAAATAGAAACAGTTTGTTCTACTGTTAAATTTCAAGTTTTTGGTATTTTGGGGATATAACCAGTTGGATAGATGATCGATGGTATCTTCATGGATGTAGTCTAGGACAAGCCTGGACCACCCACTACAACTATATTCATTTAGTTAACAAGTAAATTTATACAATTTTTGTGATTAAGGCAGTCTTACAATTTTAATCGTTATTTCATTTTAAAAGTGTCAAAATATGTTATGTGTGAGTATTTTACTCATAAATAACGTTAATTAAAACTTTTATTGAATAATATAATATATATACTAAAAAACATAAGAAAATGTCCATATCAATACTTTAATACTCTTAAATTAGCTTAATATTCATAAAAATAATTAATATAAGGCATTTAATTTAAATAAATAAGATGAACTATTATAATAGGTATTTGCAATCTCTATCCTATGTAAAAATGTTAGAAATATAATTTTTATAATATTAACTAATAATATAATGAACATTTAATAAAAATATTTCAAGCAAATAGGTTATTCCTAACGAATTTCTGCTATAAATTATTTAACAATATAAAAATAGCACACTCTAATATTTATGTTTATATTTATTATTTAGGATAAACTATGTAATAGGCGTACATAGCTGATTGTATAATGTTGTTTAGTTTTTACCGCATACACACAAAATTATACATAATATTATGACCAATATTATCAAAAACATCCATTTATATTGGAAATTTTTCTAGAAAATTAACTTTAAAATCAAAATTACAGCTAATTTATGAGTGACTATAAAATGTGCAATTGGTGCATATTATCAATTCTATAAAAATCAGTTTATTTAATACTTTATATATTAAAATACTAATAGAAAAACAAATTTTTATAATTTGAAAAGAAAAAATAGAACAAATTAAAGATATGCAATTTTTAAACTAATTTCTGTTTGAAATATAAAGAAAATAGATGGTTTTTAGTATATTTACAAAATGTTTATAATGATCAAAAAATTAATATACATAAATAGAATACTGTATAGTTATATGATGGATTCTTAGTTATTCAAAAAATTAAATTGTAACACAACTCATTCACTAGGTGATATATTAAGTTGTAAAATAATGACTAATTCTATTAATATCCTTAAATATTATATCAAAAAGTTTAACTGCATCATAATATCACAAAAAATATGATAATATATACGTGGCACTGGAGATATTTTCATAAACTGGATATATTAAAAGAAATGATGGATTTTCATCATTTTTCATACTAAAATAGGTCATATTTAATTGTTGGAGCTTATCAATATCTTCATCGGAGCAGAGATATACAACAACATCACCATTATTAAACATTTCAAATGAATTGAATGCTATATTCGAGAGTAAATTTCGTATGTGTAGTGGTTTTACATCACAAGGAAGACCTTCAATTCGAAAAGCATTGATTGTAGGTAGCTTACTATTTAAACAATAATAGAAATAGATAATAACAAAATTTTTTAAATACCTAGGATTGAAATTCCAAAACGTTCCTACTTTAATAGATAATTCATCACTTCCATCAAGAAATAACAATTGATGACCATCATCCACATTTTTTAGCTTTACACAATATATAGGATCATTTTTAGCTGTTTTTTCAAACTCATTCAATTGATATTTTGTATCAAAGCTAAACAAATGCTAATCAATACTACAGATTATAATTGGCATACGCAATGAAATGATACGCATTCATAGTCAGCTATAATGTTAATTTAAAAATACTACATTTCTATAATTTTTTTTAAAGTAAAATATATATAGATATTTTAGTAATATCAATCTTACTATTGATATGTTTTTGGATGTTGGATAATATGTAGATTTAAGTAATCAATGCCTTGTAATAAAAGATCAATTTTATCTTTGGTTACATTTTTTCCTGTAATTTGAATAGATGTCTTATCAGTCCAATTGTAATAATATCTTAAGAAAAATGATTAATATAGAAAAAATGTGTTGTTTAGATAGATATACGTGTAAAAATCATCAAAAAAATAGTCTTTTAAACTATCTAATTTTGGATTATATAACGTAGGTTCTATATAATTTATAAAAAAAAATTATGTTTTAGCTATTCAAGACCTACTTAAATAACCATATCTGTCATAAAAATTAACAATATCTTTGTAGGATTTAAATGTTAGGATTTTTGAATGGTTTAATGTCTCTACATTGTGCAATTGGTCACCAATATTGTTTATAATGTTGTTAAATGTTTCATTTTCGTAATGTGATATATTTCGAAGTCTTACCTCAATTTTATTTGTATGTATGCACCATTCACTAGGTAAATATTGATTTTCAAGGGTGAATTCATAATGTATTGATAAAGGTAATGTTTGTTTCAGTGATTCTATGTCATTTTCAATAGTTTTACTGTTAAATAAAAATGTTTCTGTTCTACTATCTTTTTTATAGTGTTTTATGAAGGTTTTGGAATTAATTTTTGGTAAAATTTTGCAAACTTCCTCAAAAGTCATAAATTTTGATTCTGTATGGTTATCAGAGTATTCATTGTTAATTTGGTTATCTCCCATATCCAACAGTAAATCTACGAGAGATGTAGTATCACTATCTCTATAACACAACGATGAATTTAGTAAATTTAAATTTAATAATTGATTTTCATGTTTAAACATGTTTTCATGATAAAAATCTATCTTATCATTTTGATTTTTTAACACATTAACAAAATAGTTATTAGTTGATATATCCTTTCGAATTAATCCACTAGGTAATATCTCATTGAGATAGGGTATGTAAGAAGGGATCTTTTTTGAATAATCAGCAGTTAATAACTTTAAAAAGGTATTTGTAGTCAATGGAAATATCACAGTCTCTGTATCAATTTCACGTTCTACCAATGTTATTATATTCCTAGCTGGATGGGTGCCATTTTTTTCTGAACTTTGATTTAAACCAATATTACAAAATTTTACTGGTTTTAATAGCAAAGAATTGGGGCAATATCTTTTATGGTAACTAAAAATTATTTAATATAATCAAAAGTTCACTCGGTAGCATTAAACATTGAATATAAAAAAAAGGTCACACAAATATACCTTTTAGAATCAAAATATACAAGATTTATATTGGAAATTTTCGACAATGTCTCTAAACAAAGTATATCCATTTTATTTTATTGTCACTTGTTCTAGTTACATTAAATTAGATAGGAATACATGTAAATGTACTCACTAAATTTTTTATATTAAAATACAATATTATTTTTAAAATTTATAATAAGTAAAAATAAAGAATATCTTTA
>JRUX01000985.1:0-35343 GCA_001407235.2 Kudoa iwatai
TAGAACTATTTTATTGTGGTTAAAGCACTTTAAAACCTTATTTTATACAATATAGTAATCATAAATAAAATTTAATGATTTAAAATACAGTAATTTATCATCTGTTATAATAATTGAATTATAAATTATTATGAAAATATTCTTATAGGATGCTCTTTAGCAATAATAATAATGAATTAAAGATATTTTCAGTTAATTAGTTTAAACATTCATAGATGATGATTACAGTTTGTTGAATTATTAAATTTGAGATTATAAATAAACTTTTTATTGTAATTTTTTAAAGAATATTAAAAATAAACATAATATTTGTATTTACAATTGATACCACGTGACTCATAATAAATAGTATTTTAAACCGGATATGGTTTAAATTTAATAATAAAAATTAGTCATAAGAATGGATATAGTTTTTTATATTATAAGGAATTTTTTCATTAAATTTTTATTGAGAAATTTCATCATCTTTGAAAAAATTTGATTGACTAGATTACCTTTAAAGTATAATTTTAATATTCTTCGGAAATTTAAAAAAAACGACTACTAATTACTTTTATTGATTAATTTTTCGAATTTCTCCGAAACATTTGATTTACTCTATTTTCATAATGTTAGTCTAAATTTTAATTTTATAACGCAACCATATTAACAACATCTTTAAATAAAGTCTAAAAATATGAGAATATGCTAATAAATATTAACAAATTACTATAAATATTAATATTGACACCTACTATGTATATGCTTTAAATGAATAAATCTATTACTATATAGTTAAGAAACAAATATATTTTATTAAAATATGGTTATTTTGTATGATTAAGTTACTTATTTAAAAAAATTAAACCATTTTTTATTTTAAACAAACAAAATATATTTATCTTTTAAATTATTAAGTTATTTATCAGTTTATAATAAGAGCAATATACCATATTTATGGGAAATATAATAATAATAATAATAATAATTTTATTTATTTATATTCAAACTATTTTATATTTATATTACATAATTTTCAAATAAATTAACTTGAAACATATTCCATGAATTTATATTCTAAATATTTAACTAGACGATTATCTAATAAATAAGTGAAATTTTTATTAATTAATAAAAAATGTTACTAAAATAATTTTATATGATAATTTATTTACTAGAATATACAGATTATATATATTTGCATACTATTTGATTAAGTTATGAATATGAATAGTCACCATTAGGATCATTTCGTTGGAAATAATCACTATTGGTGGAGAGAAATGTATTCTATATGTAAATTAGTAGTATTTTCTTTTTATAAATAAGTTACTTTAAATTCAATATTATTTTTAGATGAATAACAATTTATTTTATTATTTAAATCATTGGTACTATTTTTAGAGTCTGCTATTGAATTTTCGCTATACGAATTTGCTTTAGGTGAGTGGTTAATCATAGGCCCTGATTTATCGTTATGATTAAAATGGTTATTATTGTGTTCTAATGTACTATTCTCAAAATTTTTTTCACTATTCAAGTATAATGAATCAATATTATCTGTAAACTTGGCAGTTATATACTTAATTCAATTAAATATAACATTTTATATACAAATATATACCTTATACAAATTTTTTCTATGATATAAATCATAGAATGGTATGATTAGCATAAGATATGCAGAAAAAAACACTATTATACCCGAAACCAGGAATGGTAAAAAGTAGGAATGAGAATAATCGTATAGGAAACCTATTATAAGAATTAGAATAGTTTTAAAATATATCTATATTTTTTTAATATTTTCAATTAGATGATAGTATATAGTTGAGAGGGATCGATAAATAGTGAAAATCATAGCAGATGAATAGATTAAATTAATATTATAAGTTATTTTTATACTAATAGTCAAAACTGTTACCTTTTCTATATTATTTAATTTTTAATACAGCCATATTTCAGCAAATTGTCAACATTTTTATATACGCAATTCATTCATAAATGTAAAAATATAATACGCATTAGTGTTAATTTATACATTGTTTTATAATACAATAGATTTATAATGGATCTTTTACTGTAAAAATATCTATAATTTATTTTTAAAAACTACTTTTATTCAATTGAAAATAATTATTTTAGAGATTTGGCATAAAACAACAGTTATATATTTCAAAACTTTACTTAGATATCACTATAATATAAATAATTTGATTTATAAAAGAATATTGAGTAATAAAATAAAGTTAAAATATGCTAAACATAAATTACTACATGTGTACAATAATTTTAAATAGTTAATAAGGTTATCTATTTATATCTGTGTGCGCATGTGCAACATGGTGAAAGTAATGATTGATAGTTAGAATATTAAAGTGTATTATGTTAAAAAAATGTATATATATATATATGAAATTATTTAGTTTACCTGCAAAAGGACCACCACATATAAGTGGTATTGATTTAATACCATATAATAAACCAATACCAGATCCAAGTTCACTTTTACCAATAATATCACACACAACAACTGTCACTAAACAAGCATATGCACCATCAAAAAATCCAAATACAACTGAATAAGAAATAAAATGTATATAAGTTGATGCCATAGTGGCTGCAATATGAGACAAACCTATACCAACAAATGATCCCTATTCATATTATTTTTAATAAAAGATAAGAATGTTTTGTCTTATAGATTGAACATACCGTCATTAATAGTAAAGGTGATACACATGGTATTTCAGCAATTTTTCCAGTTATTAATTTTCCACAAAGTGAAGCCATAGCCATATATCCGATTAAAAAATTGGCATTTTCATGATCGATACCTTTATTTTCAGCATAAAAGACCTTATAATAATAATAATAATATAATTAATAGATATGATGTTAAAAGTTTGAATTTATTAACATACAAGGTGAATATATGGCACAAAGTATCCCATCATAAAAAATACACAAGATATATTGAAAAAAAGAAAAGGGATATTTTTCAAAAGTCTTAATGGACAAAGATCGCTCACAGTTGTTCTCATCCATATTATTGGATCAATATTTATTTTATTTCGACGTGTATCATTTCTATCAGGTCTACAAATTCGAATACTTACAACCAAATCATTATACAATGTTTTTAATAGTATCAAAAAAAGATATCCAATAGAATAGTATCTAATACCACTTCTCCAACCAAATTGTGTATAGAATGAGTGAGAAAATGCTGAAAATAATAGAGTGCCAGCACCAGAACCTGCTGTAACAAATCCATTAGATAGAGCCAAACGTTTATCAAAATATTTAGCTTGAACAAGAATAGAAGAAAAAAAACAACAACTACTTCCAAAACCAAATATTAGACCATACCATAGAAGCAAATTGATGAATGTAGTACTGAAACTTGCCATCATCAATCCAATGACACTAAAAATACAACCAATTATACCAGTAGCTTGGCATCCAATTTTTTTTTCTAGTAATGCAGCTGTTGGAGCAGATAAAAACATCATTCCTATATTAATACTTCCAACCCATGCTATGATATTATTGATTAATAATTATGAATAATGTCTATGTAAGAGTAACTAATAATTACATATCATTCCAGGTGTCATACTAAAATGTTTAACCCACAAACTATTTAATGAGCTAATATTATTCATAAAACCAAGAATGTAAAATTGAACAATAAATGAGACTATTGTTATTAACCATGAATATCCACCGTCAATTCTATTGCTAAAAATAGCACATTTACAACATTTGCTGTGCTTTTTTTTGCTTAATTGATCGTTTGGGCATTGTAATGCAGAATTTTCTATTGACTCTTCCACTAGTAGTGGTATGTTTTCTTCACCTTTTAATCCATGGGTTTTCATCGTGGATTTTTGTAGATTGAAATCTTTTGATAGGATTATAAGAAACTAACCAGTCTGAATAGCTTGTCAATCATCTTATAATATTTAAGTACACATAGCTCGTTATTCTTTGTAATCAATGAAGAAAGGGTGTATAACAGATTTAAACTGTTGCATTTTAATTTCTAACATTCCTTTGATATATACAATCAAATTATGCCAAGAAACTATTAAAAAATTTTAAATTTTATAACAATAATAATGCTATTAAAAAATTCACAACATATACACTACTACACTATCATTAATTCATTAACATGTGTATCTCTTTATAATATTTCTACCACTTCATATAAATACCATAAGTGAAGTATAGGATTAATATTGGATTCTTTTTAATTAATAAATTCACCCTTTTATATCATAAAATTGTAACAAAGTCTGTTCAATCTATATATATGTATACAAAATAGCCTATATAGTAGTAGATGAATTTGAATGGTCATGTAACTTCTTCTTAACGTCTATTAATGGAATGAAATACCATCTAACTACAGACTAAAATAGAATCCCTAGATATATTATAAGAAAAATTATAAACGATTTTGAATTTTGTAGCTAATCAACGATCTATTGTAATACTATTTTGTTATCTCACACTTGATATCGCTTGAATGTGCATCAACATGTTATAACACAAAAATCGATTCATTAATGTTTTATTCTGCAGTCAATCAGTTCCATCTTAAGTTATCATCGATAACACTTAATTTTATAAACTTTACCTCCATTTGAGTAAATATTTGTGATTACTTGTATATGAAGAATTGTAACCCTCTTCAATTAATTATTTTCAAATCACTCAGTATATTAAGTCTTCTTAAGTTATTACTTATACTATACAAAAAATTACACTCAATAAATAATCCATTTTTATTCCTTATTATAAATAATGGATTACCAGAACACTGGTTGGTTCATGTTTTATTTTCAAAAAAAAACCATCTTTATCAATATTTGAATCTTATAGAATATAAAAATAACAAAAAACGTGTTATTTCATCATATTCTGGCAATCAAGACATGTATATTTATAAAATATACAAATTTATTTAAGATAGGTACATATACCTAATATCTGCAGTAACATTAAAATGATTTTGCAGTAATATAGTTATTACTGGCTCTCTTTAAATTAAAACCACCCTAATAAGTAATGATTCTCGTATTCCAACCTTATCCTTTTTCACGGGTATCCAATAATAGCTAAAATGTTTTTTTTTATTTTAAAATAACAAAACAGTAAAAAAATACTAAAAATATTTCTGAAACTTGACGTTTTATAATCGATTAATGTGTGCACCAGCACAAGCTAAGTGTCAGTATTTATGCGCATGCGTAAAACAAACGGTTGTTTTTTCACAGGCCTGTGAAACGTTTGGACAATGGCTAGTATGCCTGTGCCTACAAAGTCAGCCTCTTTTGGAGCTACAATGGTGCTTGAGTATTAATAGAAGTAAAGTGTGAAAATTTATCAAATTTGTTTTAACCCATTAACGACCTATATATCAAATTAAACAATGAATGATGTATTTTTAAATATTGTTAAACGTTTTTTAAATTTTCCGTTATAATTTTAAAATTTATGAACAATAAATAGAATTTTTTAATCTTTACTTCAATATAAGTATGTTTTAATACAGTTAAAAGAAATTCTTCTATCTAAAACAGTTTAATATATTGTCAATAGGTTATTCATAGCCCATTCCATTGTATTTCCTTTCAAATAGATTCATGCTTTGAGAAGAAATGGTAGAATAGTAACGGATCACTTTTATAGAAATAGTGCATAGTGAATCGTGGTTTATTTAAAAAAAAATTGTCTTATTAAAAATTTTTTGAAGCCCTTGAGAAACATAATCAAGAATTAGGAAAATTTAATAATAAAAAGATGCAATTTAAAATAACAGAAAATAGATAAATTTGGTCTAGCAAGAATATTATATGATAAAGTAGCAAACATAGAAATGTCACACATTGCCTATGCTATAAGTGGAGATTGTAACACCATTACTGTAGGGAATTGAATATTTTTTTCATATTATTGGCCCTTGATTCTCCATATGGATCATATACTGCATTACTGGAAAGCCATAAATTTGGTGGCAAATCTAGCATATTTCCAATAACTTCATGACCGAAGTAGTGAGGAAAACGAAAGGTGTCTTCAATAATGTGAGCATAACCACCATCGTCAAGATCGAATTCAACAGCAAAATATGGTAAACCTTTTGGAATTTTTTTCTATTAGTAGATTATTTAATTAATATTTAATAGAATTACGAAAAATGTTTACAGTATAAGAGAGTGGAGATTTTGATATGGAATCAAGCACCATAATTGATTTGTTGTTTGACCACTCAGTGTCACATTCACTTAAAGCTTTCTATTTAAAGTTAAAAGTTTATACTATTATAGAATTCATGTTCATTTTAACAAATTAGCTATCTATCACTATCTCAAATATAATTTTTCAGTTATAGAACTGTATAAATATTGATGCTATGGCATAATTACCAAATTAAAATTTATGTAAAATTATATCTTTCTATCAAAAAATACATTTAAATAAATATACTTTGAAATAAAGTTTAGGCAAATTTGACTTATTCATCTCAATGGGTATACAGTCAATTTTCATATGGTGCATTGAATTTTTTTTATAGTAAGTTTCCATAAATACTGTATATTTATTCTGTTAAAGATATATTCGTAGAAAATGGCATAAAAAACTCAAATAATTATTATAATCACCTGTTTATGAAAATGGTTAATTATTTGCTTTTTAAAATCCTGTATTTAAAAAGATAAAATAAGAGCTTTAATAGATTATTTTTTTACTTGAATAGAACGTACTATATCCTCATCACAGCGTACTAATGAGTCAATATGATTAATTGGTATTATTAAACAATGATCAGTGTTGATAGGAGAGCGTGCTTGTATCATTAAAATAGCCTATTTAATAATGAATAATAAACTATGTATATAGAAATGATACATTATCATTCTTTGAAACAACAAGATTGCTAGAGAATCCAGTGTTATCAATACATAGAGGGCACTTTTCAATTTTTCCAGCCAAACTTCGAGATTCTATAAATAATACATACTATCTTTTATATAGAACATAACAGCTAATTAAAATTTTAATGCATGATGCAACAATTTTATTGTAAACTTTTAAATAAAATGAAAAAATAAAGTTATTACTATTTATAAATTAATGGACAATTCCTTTTTATTCATTAAACAGTAATTTTTCTGTGATAGACATAATAATTATGTCCTTTATTAATATTTATCAAAAAAAATATTAAAAATCAATTAATTATTTATATAGTCATAAAAAACACAAAAAAGCTATCAAATATTCAAGTAAATACCTTTATGCAAAGGCTTATTAGATGATAAAAAAAATTCTTTATCAAAAAAAAGATCAGCACTTGCACCAAAAAGTATCTGTAAATAATATAAATTATAGAATAGACAGTATAAATTTACATTTTTTGCTAGTTTTGAGCAATTTTCTGCTTTATCATCAATTTTTCCTATTTTATCTTTTACCTACAAGCAACCATATTATTCATACACTTATCAAAGGGTTTCTATTAAAACTATTACCATATCTTTATTTGAAATGTTTTTACCATCAAAAAGTGTTTCATTATTTTGACGTCGTATGGTTTCTTCCTTATCATCTATCTGTGTATGTAATGCTGGATTTTCGTTAAATTTTTCTTTAAAATTCGCAATAGCTTTACTTACTTTTTCATATCGTTCTCTATCTCCAGAAAATTGAGCTATTAAAAGTTCAGCAGCTAATTCATTCCCAGTAAGTTTTTCATAGTCTTCTTCCCGCCATGATTCACAACTATTTTCACTGTATTCTTCATAAGTATCTTTTACAGTTTGTTGACAGTATAGATCATTGGCTGATGGTGATACTTTTGTAATAGATTCATTTTGAATATAATCTTTAAGATAATGTAAACCTGGCTATTTGAATTAAAAATATAATTATAAAACAACAATATATATATTATTTTTAATTACTTTATTTAACAATTCCTCATTTTTTCTATTCTTTTCGTGGCATGTACCTACTTGATCGTTTGGACTATTACTCAACTCAAACAATTTGTTAAATCTATCTTCATCATCATCATCAACGTTTTTATTATTGTTAGTAGTTTTGTAAGTTTCATTATGGTTGATATATTCGCTTACTAAAGATGCTTCAATCCAATCATCATCACTATTAGAATTAATTTCTTTTTTATCATGCTTATTCCTTTTTTTTGAATTTAATTTTTGTTTCTATAATTTTTTTATAAAATAAACTTAAAAATGTTTACCTTTTTCCCCTAATAAAAATGTTTTAATGAGAAATTATGTAATGATATACTAATAAAATACAGCTGCAGTCCCGTCTCGTCCTTTCATTTATAATTGTATGCGTACGCAGAAAAAATAAAATTTATCAGCATATTTGTTTTTAATCGATTCATAATACTTAATAGGATATTAAATAAATGTAAACAAGGAAAAAAACAAATTTGTTTATTTTGCTCAGTTCATGAATTAATTTTATTAGAATATATTATTTCATAATAGATTTCTTTACACATAAATTATATTTGAAACATAATATTCCTTTTAAATATAAATTTTTGTTCTAATTTTCACTGTAAAGCTAATTTATCTAATATAGTGTTTATCAATAGATTGAATGATCCTACTTAAATGAATGATATTAATTTTTAAAAAAAAACAACCACAAGATAAAATTAATTACTATATCCCATATTATTATTAGTTGTACATTGCTATACTTTAATAGCTAATTTAAAGACATCTCGACACAAAAGTGACCTAATGCACACGATAACAATTTTAATATCAATTAGTTAGAAACTGGAACTTTTTTTAACATTTATTTATTAATGTAAGTAGTTTATTAAACAAAATACACCATTTTAGTAATCAAAAATAGTATATACATTTAAAAAAATTTAGTAAAATTGTTACTTTTATGGGTTTAAAAGTAATTAGTATTTATTTCTCATATTGGATAGTATGGCTAAAGTGATTATATATAAAATTAAAATAAAATAGTTAAAAAATTCATACTATCCACCTTATATTTATCATGATTGCTATTATTTGTTAATTATACAAAAATTTCAAATACAAAGTGTTAGTAACACACTTAATTAACATATGTGCTTACATTTTTAATTTAAACTTATTTATTGTATTTTAAATTGATGATCCCAGTAAAAAGGCATTCAATTCTTTTTTAACATAATTAAAAAACATGTAAACATTATCTTTTTAATAATATTTTCAAAATAATGCTAGGCTTTATTTTACAATAGCCATCAAAAGTGATGGAGCTCAAAATTTAATAAAATCATACAAATATTAATTTTATTATTAACATTACTTTTTCAAATCATAAAACATCCATTAATATAATTCTATGTGCAAGGGTTTTCATTCAATATTCAGACTCAAAGTTCGCATACTATTTTTTATTGGTACGCATGCGCATAGTGATTATTTGAAAATGAAGAAAAATGCAATAGAGTATATTAAAAAAATAATTTATTACTATAAAAAAAAATGTAAAGTTGAATAATATCTTAAAAAAATATATACTTAACTGATATTATACATTTTTTCATTTTCCAGGACTGTGAACTATGTAAATGATAACATTCTAATGAAAATATTAATAGAGTCTTTTAATTAAATGAAATATCATTATTTATATTTAAAACAACATAAATATATAAATTGTGTTCAATATAAAGTTATAAAGCACCATAATAAAAATAAATGTAACAAGCAAAGTAGAAAAACTCAGAAACTTATGAAAAATTGAACCAATTTTTCTAATTATGAAAAATAATGATGCTTTATTGATAAATAATGATTTTAAAGCCTAATGAAATTAGATTAAGTTATTTAATGCACACAAAATTGGTATAAAACGATTCATGTTCAGTATAATAGTGTTAGAAAGTGTAAAATACTACTACACAAGCTTACAGTTTTTTTAAGTTTTTTATCATTAATGTTACCATATAGCAATATATCAAATTTTATCTTATTTAAAAAATTCTAATTAAACAAATATTCTATTATTGACCATTAAAAATATATAATAGATGATTGAAATTGATAGATACTATCGTCAACAAAGAAATAAACTTATCATTATATTTTTGGATTGAGATTTAATACAAGAATGTAAACTTTAATATTTTAACATCAATCTAGTTCAATACATTATGATTATTTTAAAATAGTTAAAAAATATAGCTATAAATTACATAAAAATTAATTTTTCTGTGAATTTTTGAATGAACATGCTTGTACTATTCGACTAAAAAGTCTTAAAAATCTTTCCCTATGTAAGAAAGTAATCAAATCTTTAGTACTATTATGATAGAAAATAACTTGAATGTTCTATTTTGGTTAGGCTTAATAAAATTCATTAAAAAAATAAACATGAAATCCCATTATACTTTAGAATTTGTATAAGTAACACTATGATCAACTTGTTCATTTTGACATCTATACTGTTTCAATGCGACTATTGGAGAATTTTTTAAAGTAACATATCGATTTTGAACTATATTGTTAATGTCATATACAGTTGATATAATATTAGTGTCTATATATAAGAATAATGAAACAATATAATTATAATCTATACTATGATATGATTACTATCTTTATTAGATATGGTATTTTCATTTTTTTCTATATACATAACAATAAATGACATTGGTAAAATTTGATTCATTTCTGATGCCATACATAAGGTTTTAAGTCCTATTTATTGATAATTTTACTTGGAACATTAAATTAGAAGGAAACACATATAACCTGGTATGATATCACTTAGTAATAAAATTTTTTCACACAACAAGCAATTATCTTCATAAATACCAAACCTTATAGAAACTAATTCTGGATAAAAAATCTAATAGAATTATATATATATATATATTTAATAAATATTTATAAAATTTGAATATAGAATTACATTACTAAATTCAAAAGTTTTTTGTGCATAGTTTTGTACAAAACTATCAACACTATTTGAACGAATTCTATGGTAGTTTGATATTGAATCGTTGCCATATATTTCAATAACTAATGCTGTAGCTTTTCTTTCATTTAAAAAATAACCGCTAATAATCTAATTTGATAGGTGAATAGAAATTTGTTTAAATACTATACAGTTATTTACAGTAAAAGAAATGGATAGTACAGTTATTCCAGTGGTAGAAATAGATGACTTATTCAAAATGCAGTTTGGTTTAAGAATATAGCTTAATTAATATCATTTTTTAAATAAAAAAAAATAGATGAATTAATTAAGAATAAAAAGACTCCATTATATAACTTTATATGTTGTTATTGTATAGAAAAAGTTAGAGGAAAATGATATATTAATATTACTTCGTAATCACCAAACTATTGACTAAATATTATAAAAAATAGTTTATAAAAATCAAATAAACAATTTTTTATTTAAAAAAAACACTAAAAGAATATAAACAACCTTAAATTATATTAAAAATAATTATTATTATAAATGAAATACGATTATTATTGAATTTAATAAAATTAAAATGATAGATTTATCTAATATTTATAAAAAAATAATATAATTTATTTGAATTATTTCTAAAATATATTTCATATATTAGTACCTATTACTAAATATATCATTTAAGTAGAATTTAAAAACTGTTTTTACATTAAAATTGATTACAATCTTAACTAAAGATACCCATTTCCATTATTTTTTTCAAATTTTGCCATATTAATTCTCATAGGACGATCTGAGATAATAAATATTATAAGAAAATGTTATTAAGATTAATACCAAGTGTTTGAAAGTTTAGTGCTACCATTTGGCAACCAACACTCCAGAAACCTTGTGGATAATAGTTATCCGATCCAAATCGTGTCATTTTTGGATATATACGGGAAATGTGATTCTTATTGTATCTAATTTAATTTAATAAAAAAACAAACCATTTAAAATACTCAATGAAGCTAGAATGATATTTTTTTATTAGTTCAATTCCAACAGATTCTTTAAATGATGACATTTCATAGAATTTACCCTTTGCTAACAAAAATAATTTATTTTTCCATCATATTCAAATAAAAAATGGCTTATATTCTATTTTATAGATATGGATAAATTAAAAAATATATATCTTGATATAACTTTTATTAAATTAATTTAGAAAAAATAGATTTAAAAAATCAAAGTCCCATTCCTGAGCCAATTTTTTGTCTAAATCTTCAAGACAGTGTAACATTATTTCTACCACACACATACATAATATTAAACATTAAAATACTTTTATATATAAAATTAAATATTGAATTAATGAATACATCAAGAAATAAGTAAAAATTTAAAATAACAATCATATGGATATATTGTTTAAAAATGAATATATAAAATAGTAGATATTGAGATAGCTTACCTAATGCAAGATCAAACCCTTCAAATGGTATAGATTGTAAATACCAAATGAGATTGCTAAGACTAGAATCAACCTCCAATGCTTCATATTCTATCTATTATTATAGGTAGAAATTTCAAAATATAATATTATATAAAAAATAACGGCATCTTCTTCACTTGCATCATAAACAGTATCTCTAAATGGTTTATTGGAAGCATTCATAATTCTTGTAACATTGTTGGTTCGTTTTTTTAATATTTTATACTTAGGAATCATACCATTAAAAGTATTGCTAGTAATAGAGTTTATATTTTTTACTAAAGAATAGTTACAACTATTAGAAATGTATAAAAACATAAAATAATTACGTTTTCTAATTTTTTTATCTTTTATAAGAATTTTATGAGCTAAAACTTCTGGACTAGGTAAAGAAAAACCTTTTTTAAGCTAAATATTTTTTAGATGATTTACTTATGCATTAAATAGTTTTTAAAAAAATAATAATAAGTAGTTAAATACTTTAATTATAAAAAATAAAAAAACCATAATTTAATTGTTTTTATTCCATGTGCTCTTTAAATATTAAAACTATATATATTTTATTAAAGATTGACAATTATTTTTAAAAGAAAAAAATAAGTTTCATTTCATATTTATTTTTTTAATTAATATAATGTGATCTTTTTTTAACTTAAAATACAATGATTCTACAGTTTCATTCATTTTCTACATTTAAATAACTATATAAATTCAATAAAGTTCATTTTTATCATTAAAAAATTTAATTTTTTAATAATATATACTAAACTGATTATTACTTCATATAACATTATTTTATATAAAAAAAGTAAAAAACATGTATCTATGACTTTTCATTTTCCAATAGTTAATATTATAATGAATTATATCACTATAACACAACTAATTACATTAAATTCATGAAATTTATTCTTTCATCCGTCGAAATAATCAGTAGACAATTTTTTAAGATAAAAATTGAAAAAGTAAATATTATTTACAGGATAGCCATCTAATGGAGCATCAATAAGCACATCGCCCATAATTTCATTAAGTATAGCAGCCATTTTCTTTTGTTGCGAAATACTACAGTGATTTTCAAGTGATAATATGACAGGGTACCTTGACAATTTAAATGATGATTCAGCAATAGCTACAACTACATCCTTTAAAAGAGACATTAAATTAACTAATGTATTGTAATATTTATACATAATAATATACTCTAAAAGAAACTGAAGATACAAATGTGTTGCCATGTGTAATAATTGGTTCTAGCTGATCATTTTTAGGATCCCAACAATCCAATTCTACGGAGCGGCAACCATTTGCCAATACTAGTCTATACATTTCAGTTGATGCTTTTCCTGCTAGTTGATTTCCTATATTTATCTTTTAAATAAATCATTTATTTTTTCAATAATTTACATTTAATATAATTCTATAGAGAATGATAATAAATATTTACAGATGTAAAGCTATTATGATACTATCTTTTTAAATGATATTAAAATATTATGGAATAAGGTGTATAATGCTTTTTTTACGCTTTAATTTCAATAAAACAAAATTTTAAATCATTATATTTTGTGATGCATAGATTCTTTTAATCAATTTATGAAGAAAGTTTACAGCAAACTATTTGATAAAATGTTAATGGCACCAATTATTATTAAAATCTTATAAAATATTGCCATTACAATGTAGATAATAATGCTCTGTGCATATATTTTAAATTTTTAACATAAAAAATTGATCTTTTTTTTAATGAATAATTTTATTCAATAGTAGTCAACATACTACTTAAAATAGAAATTATTTAACTTTACTTATTAAAAAAAGTCATAGAAATACATCTACAACACTATTTTAAAAATAAAATTGACTAAATTGTGAAATATTGCAATAAAATATATAATATCAATTATTTGATATGATTAATTGGCGTACATTAATTAATATAGCCATAGAGTAAAAAAATAGCTACAAAATTAGATTGTATTTAATTTACTAAGTAAATATTCATATCAAAATTATTTGTTCAATCTTACCTGTAAGATAGGTGTTATGTGAAGAATTAATAAAATAATTTGACAGACTATAATTCATATGTTTAGAATTAGTTTGATAATAGTCTTGTGACAGTATATAACTTTCTTGACACAATAAAAAATTCCATATCGTATACTTTTTTATATCTTTATAAAAAAAATATTAAAATAAAACCATCTAATAATCTACCAATTTCTTTATTATCTTTAATTGTGGAGAAATTTGTATGTGATGGTACCGTCGAACAACTTGTAGTATGAGAACCATAGGAAAAATTATCTGTATCCATATTTAATGGTTGGCCTTTATTCATCATCATATCATATTATATATGATTAATGAAATACATTGATATACTTTAAAATTACAATTCAAACCTAAATTAGATAGTGAAAAATTCCAATGAAATAATAGAATTTCTTTCAAATCTAAACCAACTACTAACAATCAACTACAAACATTAAAATTGATTATAACGATTAGTTTTTTGTACTTTAAAATTGTTATTTATTAATTTTTTATCTAAATGAATTTAAAATAAAATCACGTGACCAAATCCAAAAATAAGGATGTGGCGCGGGCATTATATTTTGTTGGTTTGTGTCTTAAAGATGAATCAAACGTACTGGATTGGTGTTGTAAAAGAGATTGATTGGTATTTTTATAATGAAAAAATTCATCAAAATGATATGATTTGAGAAAACGATTGTAGTCAATGGAAACTTGTGATTTTTCTTTAACAATTGTCAATCTATCATAATATAAAGTAATTATATGAGTAATAACTCTTGCTATATACATTATTTGATAGATATCACGATGAAAATTGTTATTACACAATATGAAAATAATTATAGCAAAATTATCTATCGTCAAATCCTTGAAATAGATGTGCTCACCCTTAGAAAGTAATTCAATATACGATATAACAATATTACAATAATTTAATTAATTAAAGTGAATACTTGAATACAATTGGGTTTTACCTATATATATAAGAGTATAAATTTAAATTAAATACATTCAATAAATATAAAATTATAATTAATAGTTAGTTATAATTAAATGTACTAAATACATAGTTGAAAACTGATAATATTTTTTTTTTCTTTACTTTATTTTCAGAACATTGTAAAATAGCACTAAAGTTAATTAAACAAATGCTTAAATAATCTTTTCCTATATAAATTTCTATACATAAATATACTTGTTTAATGAAATATATCCAGCATTATCCATCGAATAGTATAACATATGATAGCTATCAATTTAAAAATCAAGCAATACATCTATTATAAATAATAAAATACCTCCGTTCTATTTGTTTTAATGGATATAACACTGTAGAACGTAGTTGTTTTAGTAATAAAATTAATTCGTGAACCCATTGTCGTCCTATCAACATATTCCACGATACAAATAGCAAATAATTTGGATCCACAAAATTATTTCCATATATAAGGGCTATTAATTTTTCAACCATATATCTATCTGAGCTTAACATTATTTTTTCTTTAATTTTTATATCCTAAAAATTAATAATATGAATAAATTTCTGTATTTCTGAACATTTTTTCATCTCAAATACCAAAAGGTCAATACAACTAGACCCACATCTTGCATCCAACAGATTAGCCATATCAATTACTATTTTATTAGAATTCTTTAAAATTTATGTAAAAAAAATATCAATTTATTCATTTTGTTATTTAACTATAATATTGCTGGTTTTAGTTTGAATAATGTAATGGTTTGTATCTACCATTATTTCACATTTTGTAAACTTAACCTTTAAAAGAATCAAATAAATCAGTCTTATTTAAATTTATAAAATTTACATAATTAGTGCTATCACAATAAATTCTAGTGAATATCTGTTTTTTTGAAATCTCACTGTAGTGACTTTTGAGGTCATTATTATTGACCATATAGGGTTGCTATTTGTATTATGGATTTGATTAAAACCTGCCACCTATAATTAGAACAAAATATCTAATCTACTTTGAGATATATATTTAATACTATTGAATGATTATTATTAAAAAGCATAAACCATTATTTAAAGTATCCTTTTATTATTATAATAACTGTACTGTATATAGAAAGTAATACCATAATGCTATTTCATCATCACCATCATCATCATACTGTGTTTATGGTAGAATACTATCTCAAATTTGATACCATTTTTCATTTAATTTTATACTACCTATATTAATTTTTTAATAATAATGTTATTATAATTTATATTATTTTGATATTATTAATTAACTTAGTGGATTAGAGTTGGTTCACTACTTTTTATGTATTATATATAATTCTGATATTACAGAAATATCTTTAAATTAACCATTATCTGCTTAAATCGATATGATATTATTATTTTGTTATCTTATTATTAATTTTGATACATTACATCTTAAATGGTAACTAATATAACACATATATAAGTAAAATTAAACTTCTATCAACTTTTATTTTCTTTATCTCCTACATTAAATTATTAGATTATACCAAATGATCTCTGAAAATATATGAAAAAACAGTTATTTCTGCATAAAATACATTTTAATACAAAAGTGTCATTTATTTTCTATAAAGGTACAATATTTTGTTAAAAAAACTTTAGTGAATTTTAAATATCAGTCTGTTAGTATTATTTTTTCATAATAGTATAATATAGCTTGCTTTTAGTAAAGCCATTTTTTTCTTTTTCGTAATCTTATTCTAAAATCTTTCTTATATTTTAAATTTTAAAATCATATTAACATGACAGACATCTAAATCTTGTATAATTTTTATAGAAAAATTATAATTGTTAAACATTTCATCCAACTTATATACGCATGCGGCACATGTGGTGATTGGTGTCAAGTCTGTGAAATAATTCTTCTCCATATAAGCCAAATAGTTTCATAAATATAATACTTATATATTTATTATGGATTTGTAAATATTTTGGAAATGTTTATCATACTTGTAATTGATTTATTTGGAATTTTATTACTAAATTTCCCAAAAAAACAACCTAATAAAATATTATTTGAATTTATTAATAAATTTATCGCTTTTTTCATTATAATGACTCTATTTAATAAGTTATTATCTTTATAGTATATTTTTTATAGCATACACTAGTTACTTTTTTATTATACTCTACATAGAAATTTTTAGATATTAATTCATATAAGATACCATTACCTGCTTTGAATTAAAAACTGATAACAAAAGTTATTCATAAAGAAATAATCTAAACCAAACTAACTTTATTTAAATCGTCTCATTATTCAATATCAAATTTCTTAACTATAAAATTCAACCTTTTAAATATTATTTGTTTTATACAATTTAAAGCAACAAAACAAAATCCTATCATTACTACTCTAAATATATAATTTGACATTTATTTATAAAATAAAAAGCATTTATATTTAAAAAAATACTATTTTTCTATAGTAATTTAAATGATGTAACGTAGAATCCTCGATCTTTGACGTATATAGTCGCTTAAACCGCTAATGTGTATATCAACAGGTTATCCTTAAAATTACACATCATAATAGAATATATTAAAGCAAAAAAATATTTTAAAATATTATGATTATATAAAAAAATACTAAAATTATGTACAAAGTTTAATTGATCTCTCAATAATTACTTATTTGGTATGTTCGCCAAAATTCGGTTATTTATCGCTCAAACCTAGTTTTAAAATGGGTGCTGGTACCACGATCTATAAAGGACTTGGTAGAAGAAAACATTTTGATTCACATATCGATTTAGGATATTCTACATACAAAAATTACATGATAGAATATTATATATCTCCAAACTATGTGAAACTTTTCAATGATCCACCAAGAGTTGTGATTAACCGCTTTCTGAGACGTTGTATGCTATTTTCACCATATATATTAGGTGGTTTTGCCTGTTATTGTGCAATTAAATTTTCAAAATATGGTGTTTATTACAATAAAACAAAGCACTATAACATCATGGGTATACCAGAAGATGAGTGAATTACTAGTGTACATTTTGATATATTTTTGCTTTTTTCATGTTACTTTTCATTCTATCACATAAAAAAAATTTTTTAAAGCTATCATTCTATTTTTTAAAATTAATGTATCTCTTTATTTGATAAATATTTAAAAGAAAAATATACTTCATTTTCTATGTTAATAAGTACTGATCAAATAATGTATTAAATTATTTATCTTATTTTTATAAAAAATAATTCTAATATTGTCATAATGTTTCTGTTTCTAACTATAAAACACTGAATAAAAGTTTATAAATAAATTTTAAGACATGAAAAGATTATATTTCCATTTGTTTAAATAAACGTTAGCATTCTTCATTAACAAATAATGTTACTGTTTATATGAACATTGAGGAATTTTAAAGTTGTGTTTTTTTATTTACGTGAGATAATGTTAATACAATTTTTGTGCATAATACTATTGTTTTGATTTGAGATATTATAAAACAATTTTTAAGTAATTGTAAAAATAATTTTTTTTACTAAATCCTGTTTATAATCATCATTTAATTTCTTTATAATAATAAAAAAGGATACTTTAATGAGGTATTAGTGTGTACTTGAAGTACTTTTTTAAATAAATTTGCTACCATATGTACAAATATTTAAGTCTATGTTCACTAAAGTATAAATAAATATTATAAAAGAAAAGTGATGATAGTTTAATTTTTTTGATGATACTCAATCGAAATTTACATTTTAATTAATGACCTTTAGTAAAAAAATATATTCATAAAGCCTACCTTTAGCTACTTCAGAGTAAATTGATGCTTTGTGTAGATAATCATGGTGTTTATATCAAGCACTTATGATTTCATCATCAAGTAAGTATTTTAGAAAAATGTTAAGGATATATATATTGAGCCATATGAATAGCTAAATTTTATCGTTCTCATTATTCCTATTGTTTCATAGTAACAATTTTTCCATTCTTTATTCATATGGCGTGCTATAAATATGCTATTTAAATACCACTAATTTTTTTTAAAACAACCTATTTCTCAATAATTTCATTTAATTCAATGATTTTTAAATTATTTTCTAGGTAAATATAATGTGACTACAGATAATAATAAATATGGTTTTTTATCATAAGTTTTTTGGTAGTTTTTCCTATTAATGATAGAATTGATAGTGATAAAATGCATTGGAGTTCCAATAGAAACTTTTTAATTAATTAGGGCTATCTTTAAAAATATTTGCTTTTACTGTAACTCCATGTTTATTAAAAAAAAATACAGGCCATCAAATAATTGAAAACATTAATCATTAGTTTCTTCATTTAGATTATTTTTTACTATTTTTCAAAAAAAGATAGTGCCATAATTTGTAATTAAACACAAATTAAGAGTCATCCATTTTTATTTGTTAGGTCAGAAAAAACATGGGCCCACCTTGCACATGATTATGCAAAAAACATGAGCATCCTTTTAAGGTCGGAGTATCTTCCTATTGTGGTTATTTATTAAAAATTGTCATGATAAAATTTTTTAAGTAAAAATATTTTTTTCTGGAGTTATTTTAGTGTTTTCCTTATTAAAGAGTTTTCTCTAACAATGTGGTTAAGTCATTGTAAAACTTGTCTTATTTTCTTCAAAAATGTTATATTTTCCAAAAAAAACCTTCTCTTATTAGGCCTTGATTTTTCACTTGCAAAGATTAACTATAAGTACATTACATATTTATATTTTCTTACACTATTTTCAATAAGTTACTGAATCTGTTTATATATATATGGTGTTTCTTTAATGGAAGCTGATGATTTAAATACAAATAAATGATAGATTATATAATATCTATAATTTTCTATATAATGGTGTCTTTTTTAAATCTAATTACCTACCCACATTTTTGTTTGCATTACTATATCTTGCTTGAGTGCTATAAGCTATAATAAAAGCGTAATATTCTTTATTGATGCTTGTATTTTTACAATTATGATGAAATCTATCGGCAACTGGTTGAACAGTCCATGCATTCTTAAGATTGTTACGACTAACATAGATTAGTCCCCACAGAGCCAACATTTTAAAAAATTTAAAACGGAAGTGTTCGCTTTAAAGAAGTTGAATTTTGTGTTTTTAACATACACACTTAAACGATGAGCGAGTGATGACTTAATGTTTTATCATGCAGTACTGACAGTTCTGAGTTAATTGAGATGGTATGACTGGCCGAAACTTTATAACAAAATTAATGCCACAATAGCCTTATTCATATAAGCGAAAAATAACAAAAATTTATGACTTCTTTGTACACCTATCTAGTTAGTAGCTATAAAGCAGTGTAACTTGCTAATTCATTCTAACTACCTTTCAACTTATTACTTGGTTTTCTATGAGGTATTCATGTTAGTTATTTATCACCTGAGAAATTCATAGATATCTCTATTTTTACTAATGCATAAAGTTTCCATTTCACTGTATAATAACAAATAAATTAAATATAAATATGTGAAATACTTCTTATACACATTTATTCCCTCTTTTTTCTAACTAAATTTGTCAATTTACTTTCAAGCTTCTTTTTAAACCTTAAATTTATTATTACATCATGTTTTAATAGTTTTCTTTAATATGAGAGTTAGTTTTAAGTACTCATTTCTTTAATCTTAAAGTTCATTTCACTGATGATCGTTCTCTTTTAATTAATTAATAATAAGTCCAACAAAAAAAAAGCTGGAGAAGAATATGTCAATAATGTTATGATGGCTTTAGATATTTTGTTCTAGTCTCATTATAACTTGGCAAAAAATGATTCACCAAATTGTTGTCTTACCAGAGATTATTTTAAATATTTTTATTCCTTTGTTATTGTGATACATCATACCTATCAGATAAATTAAATAAAGGGTGTTAGAATTTTCACGTATTACATAAAGTGCAACAGGATGACCCAATTGCTTGCACTTAACAACATAAGGATGTGTATGCTTCTACGCTTGCGCCATATTTCAAAACTTGGTTGGCAATTCGCGATGAGATATGATGATTGTTAGTAATTGTCTTAGGATGGAAATATTTTGTAAATTAAACTTGCATGCTATATACCAAAAAAAGCTAATTCTCTCAAGTTTTTTAAAAAATCTGAACTGCGTAATTAAAAATTAAGACGTCTGTATCATTAGTTTGATCTTGTATGTCAATAACAAGCTTTATTTCAAAGAATGATAAAATAACTTATAAATGTGATTTATCTACTCATATATTTGTATTGTTTGATAAAATATTTACTATCTATAGAATTGTAAAATCGATTTCTTTAAAGTTTTACCAACTTCTTTTTATAGAGTGTCATATATTTCAATTATCTAATATCGATTTTAAATTATTTTCAATACATAAATACTTTAGATCATAAATTTAACTTATTTTTATTGGTGCAAGATTGATTTTTTTATTAACTATGCCAATATTAGCACAGCGCAT
Organism: Kudoa iwatai; assembly: GCA_001407235.2. Classification (NCBI taxonomy): domain Eukaryota; kingdom Metazoa; phylum Cnidaria; class Myxozoa; order Multivalvulida; family Kudoidae; genus Kudoa; species Kudoa iwatai. The sequence goes on from JRUX01000985.1 coordinate 21,950, forward strand.
TAACTTTCGAGGCGTTAAGGAAGCTTTACGATGTAAAATTAAAATAGCTCAATTTAAAAATTTTACTATAAACTATCTCATCATATTTGAGTAAAACGATAATAAAAATAAATTATTTCAACTATTTCGTTTTAGATTTTTTAATTTTGAAAGCATTTCTAGAGTCAACTAAAAAATATATAAAATACTCAAAAATTAGTATGTTGGAACGACTATTAGCAAATTTTTTCTATTCATTTTATCTAAAACTTATGTTAATTGTCAATTTTATAAACTATAAAAAGTAATTCCATTAAAATTCAATTATATATTCGTCATCAGTGTTTGCTGTTTACTTCAAACTAGTAGATATGATACTCACCTTATGGTTGGTATGCTAACACCTTGGTCAGAAACTAATAAAGATAGAATTAACTATTCAAAAACTATAAAAGAATGTAAAAGATATTACAATTATAAATAGTAGACTAAGAAAGAAAATTATCTTGTAAGAATAGCATATTAATAAATAATTTTTAGTATGCGTATAAATTACTGTATTTATGTTGTGCAATATAATAAAAAATTGAGCCCTATGGTAAATCATACAATGTCAAGGGAGAACAAAGCGTGATACAAAAGTTGCGCAAACATCAGATTACACCAAATACCAATAAATTGTTAGATATGTGTGTTATTTAAAAGTGTATATTTATCCTTAAACAATAAATTTATTTTTAAAGTAAATTATCATACAAAATTATTCATTTTAATATAATGTATAGTTATATATAGTAAAATAATGCTTAAATAGCCTAATGTTTCATTTCAGCTACATTAACTTCTTAATGTTAGATTCTTTAAACAAAATAGTCTAATTCTATCTTAAATAATACAAATATATTTTTTAAAAATAATAGATACAAATTTAAGTATAAAAAAGCTATAAAATAGAGTTTTGAGCATAAATTGAATAATGTAATTCAAAAGGTTATTATGCCGATTACAACCGATGCTCGCGGATCATATACCGTTTATGGTTCCTGATGCGGTGGATGATAAACTCAGATATTCTGTAATAAAGCAACTGTAAATTTCGATAATTTTAAATTTTTATTAATCTATTTTTGGAAACAAAATTTTTTATGTAAGCTAAGCTATTTTTATGGAGCTTATTATCATTAAACTGGATAAGTATTTATTTTCTTATGATTTTTCAATTTTAAATTTACTTTATGTGCATATTTATATATGTATATATAGTTTGTGTTAATTATGGTTTTATTATATGTATAAAATGTTCAAATGTTGATTTTTTTTATTAGTGAATCACACATGGTTTCATATGGTAACAGTCTTGGAATAACATCTATAGAACTTGAGAATCGTATCTATAAAAATTCAAAGGACAAGGTTTTCATGGTATTTAATATAATATCATTTAATTATTGTGTTTACAGACCATATACATGACAAATGTGGGACGAGCTATTAATCTTATAGGTATTATTGCTATAGACTACTTTTTACACATATTTTTTTTAATAAGAAAAAAAATCAGATAAGAATAATACAAAATATAACACTAGTACGAGTTATAATCTAGAAACAACGAATAAGCCACGTATTGAGATTATATTTTACTCAGTTGATGCCTATAAAAATTATTAATGTAGATCAATCAAATGGCATACACAATTCTGATATCAATATGAATATTACCCCTGTATTACCTTTACCTAGTAATATATAGGTCACTTGTAAATTAGATATGATATTGTATTTGATATTTCAGGTGATTCATTGGAACACAAGGTGGCCTACATAAAATCATTTAAAGCTCCATTAGAAAAATTAATAAATAGTGATAGTATATTTTTATTTGGATGATCTTTTTACAACAGTAAATATAGAGTTGGTTGATGATGGAAAGAAAAAAAGTTGTCTAACGTTGCTACGATTTGTTATTGCTTTAGAAAAGAACTCGTATGTTACTTTATTTTTTGATATCTTTTAAAACTGGCTTTTTCAACTAAATTTTATAGAAAACCATCCTTAGATGTAACTAATAGATGCATAAAAGCATTGAATATGCTATTTGGTGTTAGTCCATCGTCTAGTAGATTATCGTCTAATTTAGTAAAAAAAACTCAAACTAACGATTCAAATGTCTTAAATAATGTTTCAAATGGTTTTATTAATAAAAATAGCCATTTTAATAATAATAATAGTGAAAATTTTCCCGCTAGAGCTAACAGCTCTCTTTTAAATACTACCCCACATATGATATCTAACAATTACTCTAATGTGGTGGCTGTACCAAACAATTGCAATGTATCATCAGATAGGTCACAAAAAGGTTTACTAATAACATCTGATATGATGACATCAAGCACATTAAGGCAGTTAAACTCTGCAGTTCAAAACTACGACATCAACCTTAGTGGACAAGGCCATGAAATCGAGAGAAAGGATATGTCTAAATTATTGAATAGTGGGCAGTGTAGTAGTCACAAAAATAATTCACAAAGTAGTTTACATGAAAATAATTTGAATGCCGTTGCAGAGCCGTACGATGAATTGAATAATTCTACCAGTAGTTTTAATTTGGTAGATAAGCGTTTGGATAGAGACTATCATGGAACTACCTTAACGCATACACCTAACAATGTATCATTAAAATTAAATCATTTAAATTCTAATTACGGTGGAAAATTAATTACCAACTCAGCCAATAAAGTTGTTAAGGAGCCGTTTATTTCGGTAACTAATCGAGACAATAAATTTGAGCGCTATATCGGCATTGATGACGTATCACCTATGAAATCATCAAAAAAACTAAATAAATCACCCAATAATTCTAACTGTGCTGTCGAAGTTTCAGATTCTGATAACGATGGATTAGATGCTCAATATAATTTTGTACAAGATATAGGTAAAAGCTTGTGCAGTTACATCCCTGCGGAAGATGATAGCAAAGAAAAATTAAAAACTATGTTAATGTATATGATTCATATTATTAAATAATATGAGAGAAATTCTTTGATTATATATAATTATTTTTTATATGATTCTAGTGAAGAAGAAAATACATTTGAAGAGGGATTACGATATTGTTTAGCAGAAAGTCCTGAATTAACAATTTTTGAGCAATTGCCATCCATATTGCAATATAAACTGTATAGATATCGGGAAAAATGTGATATCGCGATTAAATATCTTGATAACCCATCAATGATTAATATGATAATAGAAAATTGTAGTTTTGTTTGAAATTTTAGTTATAATAGTAACTTATATATTATTTTAAGATGGAAACGAATATGAACCGTCATTCAACATTAAGCTTTCATTAGATATCTGCATAGAACTACCATTTATTGTTTATAACTATAAAATCTTATCAATGGATTCAAGTAATTGTATTTAATATTTTTCAATTCTAATCAAGGTATACCATCAACAAAGGTAATAGTACTAATTCAGCTGCTCATCAACTCGATGATTTACTCACACAACTTTTTTTGACTGATGAAGCTATTCTTTTAGATGATGTTATGGTAAATATTTTAAAATTGAATCAATAGACACAATTGCTTATTATTACACCTAACAATAAACCTGTATATATTAAGATTTATGCTTATAAAATATATTTTTAATCTTTTTACCTATTTTTTTGTTGTTGTTATTAGCAATTGCTTCCTTATTGAGTGAAATTGTTGATTATTGGTCTCATATTACTACACTAAATGAGTTTAATGGAATAAAAATGCGATATGACTGAATGAACATTAACTGCATAAAGATGTCCACTCTTTACCTAAGTTTTTATCTGTGTTTATGATTAATTTAACGACATGTCTATTCTTCAGTAAATATACATTTTAGCATTGTTTACAATTGCGCCAGATAATGCACGTAAGAATTTTTAGATAAAGAAATACTTTGCATATTCACGTTAATTGAAACTTATTGTACTCGCTTCTTAACAGATTATTTTTTCAATATATTTTTTGCTTTCAGTTGTTGGCTTAATGTATATCTAGTTATTGGTTACTGGCTATTATTCGTCAACCACCATCACTGATATTTAAGAGAATACTATCATGATTCAAATTTCAATTATATTATAAACAAATTATCACATATAAAATTATAAAAGACTACATCTTAATTTTATCTATTGTTATAAACTACTGTAGATTTAGAAACAGCCCCATGGATACTGAGCGATACCAAGAAATAGATAATACACTACGCGCTTGCGCCATCAAGCAGTAATAATTGACTAGTTAGAGAAAGGTTGGTGTTTTACATAATTAAAATTAGCCAAAATATATTCAGAAATCGTTTTAAAGAAAAACATTCTAGATAAAATATGAATAAAAGTTGCTCGTAAAAAACTATGTTGCATTAGTTCCAACTATATCTGGTGGTGCATTTATAGTTCTATCAAATGAAAGTATATCGTTTTCATCTTCAAATGAATCATCATTATCAACATAGCTAGGAAACTTGCGTAGAATTCGAAAGATATAAAAACTACTACCAACACATGATGCTATAGAACAGATCAACAGAATAACACCAGGTTTTATGTTGCTCGTAAGATTCTTTAATATGTAAATACATATAAAATCATAATAGAAAAAATGATAAAAATCTTTAATTACAATAAGGCAAAGGGTTAGATGTGTTATAACAACATAAATCACTGATATACGGTCACTATACATATTCCCATAGTACATGATTATACTCCATAGAATTTGATTGCAAAAATTAAATAGAGAAAGCAAACCTATTGAGAATTTAACATATAAAATGTTATTGATTAGTAGCAAAAAGTAAAATTAAACAAAATATTACCTAGTACAATGAGAAAGAATTCACTACCTTTGGAGTTTATTCCAACAGTACCTGGTCCAATTAAATCTCGAACAACATTTGAAACTTGAAACACATTGCTTGAAAACCCGTATCCAAGTCCACATACTAAAACAGAAGAATTTAATCTTTTATTAAGATTAAAAAAAATTATATTTTTAAAATTTACTGTAAGCATATTTGATGTGACGATATGAATTTTTCTTTTCTAGATATCTCATTACGTAAAAATCTGTACGCCTACATAAGATTAAGTAAATAATATTAAACATGGTTTTCATTGATATTTTTGAGCATATTACCTTACTAAACTAAACCAAAGATAACGAAATAATTCCTGAAGTCCAACATTAACAATAAATTCAATTGTATTTAAATTATGATTTAATTTAATTGCAAAATATAAAAATGAACACAACATTAAGGATATATAATATGTGAATGAACTAAATTTTCATGGTCAATATCAAATATATTCAACATAAATCATGTTATATTACCTTCCAATAAATAGACAAATTGTATGCGATTTTTTGCTAGCATGTTCTCCAAACAAAATAATAGCTGGCCCAAATGAACAAAGTGCTAATGCTAGTGATTGCACTGAAAATCCCATAGAACAATATAGGACCGATCGTCTCAACGAACTTGATTCTTAATGTATGCTGTGTGCATGCGCAAATGTACTAATTAGAGAGATTGATTAATTTAAAATTTAGTCCTTACTATATTAATACTAATTTATTTTTGTTAGAAACAAAAAAATTCTTCTACATTTTTTGTCATCTAGTTTCTATTTGATTAAAAATTGTGATGGAAATTTTTGAATATGAACGAAACCGATTATAGCCGAAATATGTATTGGGAATCTACGCATGATTTGAATTTGGAATTAACGCCATAAAATTTTATAGTAGAAACACAAACTTATAAAACACCTAAATAAGAAAAAATAACCTATCTATGGATAATTAATAATATTATTTTTAATGAACAATTTTAACACATAATTGTAATATTCAATAATATAAGTAAACCGAAAATAGGAATAATGTAATGAATGAACTACATTATAAAGGAAATAGAATGTTAAATGAGTTATAATTCAAGTAAATAACTGTTGTTTACATGGTATTTAGGATAAATTATCATTTGAAGGATTAGGATAATTTGTGTAAAGTTTATTTATGGTGTGTTTTTTTCGAATTAGCTAAAGAAATATACAAAAAATAAAATAGACAGTAATTAAAACGTGGTTTTTTTATTTTTCCTTAATTTAATGCCATTTTATTCATAATTTATAATCCTTTTTCGTAGATACTTATACCGCATGCTTATATTAGTTTGTTAAACAGAGTGTTAGCGGTTGTGTAATGTTGATACGCGAATTCCTGTTTAACTGTGTGAAAAGGGGAAAAGTTATAAACAATTTAAATTTATTTAAATTAAGAATACGTATGTCATCTTCTTCAGTATGTGGTATATTACATCATGTTCCAAAATATAAACGTGATGAAATTGTTCGAGATTTGGAGACGCTATATAGCATTGAAAAATTACAGGAACTAAATTTTGGTACTTATTCAAACATTTTGATTGATATTTTTGAAAATTCTGATACTAATGAAACAATTCAATCTTTGATAACAAGATTTACCTATAAAAGTATGTTGGTGTATCATTTTATACAGTTTATTGTAATCATTACTATTATAATTATTGTTATGGTTACTATTATAGATATGGATGGTATTCATTTGGAAATTTTACCTCCACACATAGAAAAGTACCATCTTCTTTAACTAATTTTGAGAGTTTTTCATCTTTATAAACAGCGGAGTATAGATATAATTGCGTGATGAGTGGTAGTAGTGGTTTAAAAATAATTTATTTTAATATCTATAATATTATTAACCCATTAAAATAACAAGTTTTATTATTTTTATTGATAATAATTTTAACATATTAGTGCATTGAAAACTAACTTTATTGTTCGAAAGTTATATCAACTAAAGTATATGATACCTGCAGTGGAGATTTTATTTTCAGAACCTGTGGGAGCCAATAAATATCATGTTCGCTTGAAGCATGCTTCTGACTTTAAAAAGGTTCGTGAATTAGAAAAAAAAGAATGTATTCCAGGTTGCTTTCGTTATTAATGATGTATTGTTTTGATAGCTAATATTTATTATGTAGAATATTATTATAGACCCACTGTATCATTAGCATACTTTAACCATCAAAGGTATTAAACTATTTAACATATAAATTAAATGTGAAATTTGATGTAGAAGTTCAAGATTATTATATGAACGACTTATCTTGAAGCCATCTAGTTTTAGCATTGGGTCTGGATTAAATAGTATAGATTGGAGAAGCTTTTCAAAAATTTACAACGTAGATATCAAGAAAAAATCAAATCATTCAGTTGTTCTTGCTCCACATTGTCCAGAATCATATAATAGACTTATGTTACTGGACCCAAAGTCACCACATAGTCCATTCATTTGTTCACCATTTTTCTTTTGTTCCAGTGCTACTGAACCTAATAGTTTTATGGCTTGTACAAATATGTATATTGTGACAACTTCATTTAATGGTAATAATAGTCAACTACAAAAAAATGCTGATACTACATCATTTACCGATGATATTCTTAAAATTTATGAAGAAGCTGATCCTGTTGTATTGGCTAAAAGAGAAGAAAACATGTCAATTGGTGTATCATCACAAATAGCTTTACAACTTAACAACTATACAAATATGTACAAAGATAATAATAATAATAATAATTCCTCTTTGTTCGCTTCATTTAAGTTAAAAAATATACATGGTATTGAATCAGTATACTTTCCAATACGTCCATTTATAAATTCTAATATTATTGAAATTTCAACCAATGAAGTTGATAACCAATATTGGAATGATAATATAAAACCAACTTTAAATGATTATTGTTGGAAATTTACAAAGAATCTAAAAAAATATTGTTTTTACTTAAAATCTTACGATTTAATGATAGAATTTTATGGAAAACATCTACTTAAAAGTATGACACTATTATTTTATGTTAATTGTCTTTATATTAGTTGGTTTATAAAATGTTAATATATCATTGTAGATCCTCGTGAAAACATGACAAATATACGCCAAACTGCCATGCAATATTTGCCTTTGAACATTTTAAGGTTATCCATAGCATGTTTATATTTGTTATTAAATTAATCTTTGATAGAGGCATTTATCCTTGGTGCAACAAAAAGTGTTTCACTATTAATATGCCCAATATTACACGAAAATCCATTCAATCTTTGGTCCCCTCAGTTGAATTTGAATCTATCTATATTGTCTACGATGTAGAATTAAATAAGTAAATTTTTACTTTATAATATTATTATTATGAATCTATTAAAACCAGTTGTTAATAATAGTCTTATTATTCTTCATAAGTTTACATCATTTACTTTTTATCCATTAGTGCTATTTAATTCTCTCTAACTTTCAAGAGTAAACATTTTATGAAAATTTATTTTTGGAAAAATTAATTTAGATATTTTTTTACTTATTTTTTTAGCACTTCTCTATCGGATGATATGCTTGAATTGGTTAATGACTACGATCCTACCTCTACCAGTAATAGTTTTATTTATTTGTATTATTATTATTATAGTTGATTTTTGTCATTTATTAATAGAAAAAAATAAAAAAACTGTTCCAAATACTGCATATGTTAGAATAAAAAATTTGGATGATGCTGAAAAATTAATGTTTGCTAACGGGAAAGACGATGCTACTATTACATGTCATTCTATGTGGAATTCTTCTGAGTGTGATTCAGTACCACTAATTAATGAATTTACAATCAGTGGAATTAGCTCAGATGTTACTTTGACCGACATCAAAAAATGGTTAGGTGATATTGAAACTAATACAATTGTCCGAGATGGTTCATCTGTTAGAGTTTTTCTTTGCAGTAATTTACAGATTGATAAACTTTTTCAACGAAACTTTACCATGTTTGACAACAACATCATTACTATAAACCAATCTTCCATCAAAGTCAATGAAGAAATGTATGTTTACTAATTTTTTATGCATTCTTTTTAATTTTTCGTATTTTCTTTATCACATACATAAGTAAGTTACATAGCATATCAATTATACAATTCTTTTATAGTGGAATTAAGTTATTTAAATATGAATTTATAATTGATAACATTAAAAATATATGCACAATATTGTGTGATATTTATCAGATTTAAATAATACTTGCTTTAGTTTGTTATTGTTAGATTAAAATATATTTTTAAAGGTCTGGATCAATAGTACATTGCTTTGTTAAAGACACTACACAAGAATCTTTGGATGCACTGCTTGATTGGGCTAGTGGTATTAATGTTCGAGGATATACCAAAAGCGAATGTTTTGAAAATTGTTTCCTTTTAAGTGTGAATCAATCTGATATGATTAATCTCTTATACAGATCTGGATCCAAAGGTAGGGTTGCTATCCGCCAATTATAACACAACTAACCAAATTAATCATCTTATTTATCTTTTAACACTTTAGACTACATGGGAAATGAAATATTTTTAAGATATGCCCCAAGCAAATATCAAAGAGATGTGAAATTTTCAAAAATAACAAACAAAATTCCAACCAGTTTGCTGTCATCTAATGCTGATAATAACTCTAGAAATATAAACACTAAAGACATTGTGGGGAGTGTTAATAATGATCTAGCCATCGATTCAGATTTAGTGAGCAATGCTAACGACGATTATAAAACAAATGATGATCTTATTATTTAATGAAAAAAAATATATATTTTCAATTATTACAACGTAAATTTGTTATTGTTGATGTGTAGAAATTACCTTCAAAGTTGTAACACAATACACAACTATCTTCCAATAACATATTTATATATTTGTCTATTTTACCAAAATATGAGAAAACTTTTTTTTGTATGATAATATTATAAAAAAAAGGTAAGTGTTTTAATAAATTTCGCGTGAAATTGATCGAATTTCTGAGACACTACAATGTTGAACTAAAATTCGATTTCCATCGTAATCTAAAAAATTAATTATTTCATGGCGCCATTTATAGAAATATTTAATTAAAACGATATGAATTTTTAATATTAATAAAATACTTATTTCACCCGACTTTCTAAACAGATCCAACTTGTTAACATTATTGCTATTTAAATAGAAACAGTTTGTTCTACTGTTAAATTTCAAGTTTTTGGTATTTTGGGGATATAACCAGTTGGATAGATGATCGATGGTATCTTCATGGATGTAGTCTAGGACAAGCCTGGACCACCCACTACAACTATATTCATTTAGTTAACAAGTAAATTTATACAATTTTTGTGATTAAGGCAGTCTTACAATTTTAATCGTTATTTCATTTTAAAAGTGTCAAAATATGTTATGTGTGAGTATTTTACTCATAAATAACGTTAATTAAAACTTTTATTGAATAATATAATATATATACTAAAAAACATAAGAAAATGTCCATATCAATACTTTAATACTCTTAAATTAGCTTAATATTCATAAAAATAATTAATATAAGGCATTTAATTTAAATAAATAAGATGAACTATTATAATAGGTATTTGCAATCTCTATCCTATGTAAAAATGTTAGAAATATAATTTTTATAATATTAACTAATAATATAATGAACATTTAATAAAAATATTTCAAGCAAATAGGTTATTCCTAACGAATTTCTGCTATAAATTATTTAACAATATAAAAATAGCACACTCTAATATTTATGTTTATATTTATTATTTAGGATAAACTATGTAATAGGCGTACATAGCTGATTGTATAATGTTGTTTAGTTTTTACCGCATACACACAAAATTATACATAATATTATGACCAATATTATCAAAAACATCCATTTATATTGGAAATTTTTCTAGAAAATTAACTTTAAAATCAAAATTACAGCTAATTTATGAGTGACTATAAAATGTGCAATTGGTGCATATTATCAATTCTATAAAAATCAGTTTATTTAATACTTTATATATTAAAATACTAATAGAAAAACAAATTTTTATAATTTGAAAAGAAAAAATAGAACAAATTAAAGATATGCAATTTTTAAACTAATTTCTGTTTGAAATATAAAGAAAATAGATGGTTTTTAGTATATTTACAAAATGTTTATAATGATCAAAAAATTAATATACATAAATAGAATACTGTATAGTTATATGATGGATTCTTAGTTATTCAAAAAATTAAATTGTAACACAACTCATTCACTAGGTGATATATTAAGTTGTAAAATAATGACTAATTCTATTAATATCCTTAAATATTATATCAAAAAGTTTAACTGCATCATAATATCACAAAAAATATGATAATATATACGTGGCACTGGAGATATTTTCATAAACTGGATATATTAAAAGAAATGATGGATTTTCATCATTTTTCATACTAAAATAGGTCATATTTAATTGTTGGAGCTTATCAATATCTTCATCGGAGCAGAGATATACAACAACATCACCATTATTAAACATTTCAAATGAATTGAATGCTATATTCGAGAGTAAATTTCGTATGTGTAGTGGTTTTACATCACAAGGAAGACCTTCAATTCGAAAAGCATTGATTGTAGGTAGCTTACTATTTAAACAATAATAGAAATAGATAATAACAAAATTTTTTAAATACCTAGGATTGAAATTCCAAAACGTTCCTACTTTAATAGATAATTCATCACTTCCATCAAGAAATAACAATTGATGACCATCATCCACATTTTTTAGCTTTACACAATATATAGGATCATTTTTAGCTGTTTTTTCAAACTCATTCAATTGATATTTTGTATCAAAGCTAAACAAATGCTAATCAATACTACAGATTATAATTGGCATACGCAATGAAATGATACGCATTCATAGTCAGCTATAATGTTAATTTAAAAATACTACATTTCTATAATTTTTTTTAAAGTAAAATATATATAGATATTTTAGTAATATCAATCTTACTATTGATATGTTTTTGGATGTTGGATAATATGTAGATTTAAGTAATCAATGCCTTGTAATAAAAGATCAATTTTATCTTTGGTTACATTTTTTCCTGTAATTTGAATAGATGTCTTATCAGTCCAATTGTAATAATATCTTAAGAAAAATGATTAATATAGAAAAAATGTGTTGTTTAGATAGATATACGTGTAAAAATCATCAAAAAAATAGTCTTTTAAACTATCTAATTTTGGATTATATAACGTAGGTTCTATATAATTTATAAAAAAAAATTATGTTTTAGCTATTCAAGACCTACTTAAATAACCATATCTGTCATAAAAATTAACAATATCTTTGTAGGATTTAAATGTTAGGATTTTTGAATGGTTTAATGTCTCTACATTGTGCAATTGGTCACCAATATTGTTTATAATGTTGTTAAATGTTTCATTTTCGTAATGTGATATATTTCGAAGTCTTACCTCAATTTTATTTGTATGTATGCACCATTCACTAGGTAAATATTGATTTTCAAGGGTGAATTCATAATGTATTGATAAAGGTAATGTTTGTTTCAGTGATTCTATGTCATTTTCAATAGTTTTACTGTTAAATAAAAATGTTTCTGTTCTACTATCTTTTTTATAGTGTTTTATGAAGGTTTTGGAATTAATTTTTGGTAAAATTTTGCAAACTTCCTCAAAAGTCATAAATTTTGATTCTGTATGGTTATCAGAGTATTCATTGTTAATTTGGTTATCTCCCATATCCAACAGTAAATCTACGAGAGATGTAGTATCACTATCTCTATAACACAACGATGAATTTAGTAAATTTAAATTTAATAATTGATTTTCATGTTTAAACATGTTTTCATGATAAAAATCTATCTTATCATTTTGATTTTTTAACACATTAACAAAATAGTTATTAGTTGATATATCCTTTCGAATTAATCCACTAGGTAATATCTCATTGAGATAGGGTATGTAAGAAGGGATCTTTTTTGAATAATCAGCAGTTAATAACTTTAAAAAGGTATTTGTAGTCAATGGAAATATCACAGTCTCTGTATCAATTTCACGTTCTACCAATGTTATTATATTCCTAGCTGGATGGGTGCCATTTTTTTCTGAACTTTGATTTAAACCAATATTACAAAATTTTACTGGTTTTAATAGCAAAGAATTGGGGCAATATCTTTTATGGTAACTAAAAATTATTTAATATAATCAAAAGTTCACTCGGTAGCATTAAACATTGAATATAAAAAAAAGGTCACACAAATATACCTTTTAGAATCAAAATATACAAGATTTATATTGGAAATTTTCGACAATGTCTCTAAACAAAGTATATCCATTTTATTTTATTGTCACTTGTTCTAGTTACATTAAATTAGATAGGAATACATGTAAATGTACTCACTAAATTTTTTATATTAAAATACAATATTATTTTTAAAATTTATAATAAGTAAAAATAAAGAATATCTTTA
>JRUX01000986.1:0-85442 GCA_001407235.2 Kudoa iwatai
TAGAGAAAACTCTTTAATAAGGAAAACACTAAAATAACTCCAGAAAAAAATATTTTTACTTAAAAAATTTTATCATGACAATTTTTAATAAATAACCACAATAGGAAGATACTCCGACCTTAAAAGGATGCTCATGTTTTTTGCATAATCATGTGCAAGGTGGGCCCATGTTTTTTCTGACCTAACAAATAAAAATGGATGACTCTTAATTTGTGTTTAATTACAAATTATGGCACTATCTTTTTTTGAAAAATAGTAAAAAATAATCTAAATGAAGAAACTAATGATTAATGTTTTCAATTATTTGATGGCCTGTATTTTTTTTTAATAAACATGGAGTTACAGTAAAAGCAAATATTTTTAAAGATAGCCCTAATTAATTAAAAAGTTTCTATTGGAACTCCAATGCATTTTATCACTATCAATTCTATCATTAATAGGAAAAACTACCAAAAAACTTATGATAAAAAACCATATTTATTATTATCTGTAGTCACATTATATTTACCTAGAAAATAATTTAAAAATCATTGAATTAAATGAAATTATTGAGAAATAGGTTGTTTTAAAAAAAATTAGTGGTATTTAAATAGCATATTTATAGCACGCCATATGAATAAAGAATGGAAAAATTGTTACTATGAAACAATAGGAATAATGAGAACGATAAAATTTAGCTATTCATATGGCTCAATATATATATCCTTAACATTTTTCTAAAATACTTACTTGATGATGAAATCATAAGTGCTTGATATAAACACCATGATTATCTACACAAAGCATCAATTTACTCTGAAGTAGCTAAAGGTAGGCTTTATGAATATATTTTTTTACTAAAGGTCATTAATTAAAATGTAAATTTCGATTGAGTATCATCAAAAAAATTAAACTATCATCACTTTTCTTTTATAATATTTATTTATACTTTAGTGAACATAGACTTAAATATTTGTACATATGGTAGCAAATTTATTTAAAAAAGTACTTCAAGTACACACTAATACCTCATTAAAGTATCCTTTTTTATTATTATAAAGAAATTAAATGATGATTATAAACAGGATTTAGTAAAAAAAATTATTTTTACAATTACTTAAAAATTGTTTTATAATATCTCAAATCAAAACAATAGTATTATGCACAAAAATTGTATTAACATTATCTCACGTAAATAAAAAAACACAACTTTAAAATTCCTCAATGTTCATATAAACAGTAACATTATTTGTTAATGAAGAATGCTAACGTTTATTTAAACAAATGGAAATATAATCTTTTCATGTCTTAAAATTTATTTATAAACTTTTATTCAGTGTTTTATAGTTAGAAACAGAAACATTATGACAATATTAGAATTATTTTTTATAAAAATAAGATAAATAATTTAATACATTATTTGATCAGTACTTATTAACATAGAAAATGAAGTATATTTTTCTTTTAAATATTTATCAAATAAAGAGATACATTAATTTTAAAAAATAGAATGATAGCTTTAAAAAATTTTTTTTATGTGATAGAATGAAAAGTAACATGAAAAAAGCAAAAATATATCAAAATGTACACTAGTAATTCACTCATCTTCTGGTATACCCATGATGTTATAGTGCTTTGTTTTATTGTAATAAACACCATATTTTGAAAATTTAATTGCACAATAACAGGCAAAACCACCTAATATATATGGTGAAAATAGCATACAACGTCTCAGAAAGCGGTTAATCACAACTCTTGGTGGATCATTGAAAAGTTTCACATAGTTTGGAGATATATAATATTCTATCATGTAATTTTTGTATGTAGAATATCCTAAATCGATATGTGAATCAAAATGTTTTCTTCTACCAAGTCCTTTATAGATCGTGGTACCAGCACCCATTTTAAAACTAGGTTTGAGCGATAAATAACCGAATTTTGGCGAACATACCAAATAAGTAATTATTGAGAGATCAATTAAACTTTGTACATAATTTTAGTATTTTTTTATATAATCATAATATTTTAAAATATTTTTTTGCTTTAATATATTCTATTATGATGTGTAATTTTAAGGATAACCTGTTGATATACACATTAGCGGTTTAAGCGACTATATACGTCAAAGATCGAGGATTCTACGTTACATCATTTAAATTACTATAGAAAAATAGTATTTTTTTAAATATAAATGCTTTTTATTTTATAAATAAATGTCAAATTATATATTTAGAGTAGTAATGATAGGATTTTGTTTTGTTGCTTTAAATTGTATAAAACAAATAATATTTAAAAGGTTGAATTTTATAGTTAAGAAATTTGATATTGAATAATGAGACGATTTAAATAAAGTTAGTTTGGTTTAGATTATTTCTTTATGAATAACTTTTGTTATCAGTTTTTAATTCAAAGCAGGTAATGGTATCTTATATGAATTAATATCTAAAAATTTCTATGTAGAGTATAATAAAAAAGTAACTAGTGTATGCTATAAAAAATATACTATAAAGATAATAACTTATTAAATAGAGTCATTATAATGAAAAAAGCGATAAATTTATTAATAAATTCAAATAATATTTTATTAGGTTGTTTTTTTGGGAAATTTAGTAATAAAATTCCAAATAAATCAATTACAAGTATGATAAACATTTCCAAAATATTTACAAATCCATAATAAATATATAAGTATTATATTTATGAAACTATTTGGCTTATATGGAGAAGAATTATTTCACAGACTTGACACCAATCACCACATGTGCCGCATGCGTATATAAGTTGGATGAAATGTTTAACAATTATAATTTTTCTATAAAAATTATACAAGATTTAGATGTCTGTCATGTTAATATGATTTTAAAATTTAAAATATAAGAAAGATTTTAGAATAAGATTACGAAAAAGAAAAAAATGGCTTTACTAAAAGCAAGCTATATTATACTATTATGAAAAAATAATACTAACAGACTGATATTTAAAATTCACTAAAGTTTTTTTAACAAAATATTGTACCTTTATAGAAAATAAATGACACTTTTGTATTAAAATGTATTTTATGCAGAAATAACTGTTTTTTCATATATTTTCAGAGATCATTTGGTATAATCTAATAATTTAATGTAGGAGATAAAGAAAATAAAAGTTGATAGAAGTTTAATTTTACTTATATATGTGTTATATTAGTTACCATTTAAGATGTAATGTATCAAAATTAATAATAAGATAACAAAATAATAATATCATATCGATTTAAGCAGATAATGGTTAATTTAAAGATATTTCTGTAATATCAGAATTATATATAATACATAAAAAGTAGTGAACCAACTCTAATCCACTAAGTTAATTAATAATATCAAAATAATATAAATTATAATAACATTATTATTAAAAAATTAATATAGGTAGTATAAAATTAAATGAAAAATGGTATCAAATTTGAGATAGTATTCTACCATAAACACAGTATGATGATGATGGTGATGATGAAATAGCATTATGGTATTACTTTCTATATACAGTACAGTTATTATAATAATAAAAGGATACTTTAAATAATGGTTTATGCTTTTTAATAATAATCATTCAATAGTATTAAATATATATCTCAAAGTAGATTAGATATTTTGTTCTAATTATAGGTGGCAGGTTTTAATCAAATCCATAATACAAATAGCAACCCTATATGGTCAATAATAATGACCTCAAAAGTCACTACAGTGAGATTTCAAAAAAACAGATATTCACTAGAATTTATTGTGATAGCACTAATTATGTAAATTTTATAAATTTAAATAAGACTGATTTATTTGATTCTTTTAAAGGTTAAGTTTACAAAATGTGAAATAATGGTAGATACAAACCATTACATTATTCAAACTAAAACCAGCAATATTATAGTTAAATAACAAAATGAATAAATTGATATTTTTTTTACATAAATTTTAAAGAATTCTAATAAAATAGTAATTGATATGGCTAATCTGTTGGATGCAAGATGTGGGTCTAGTTGTATTGACCTTTTGGTATTTGAGATGAAAAAATGTTCAGAAATACAGAAATTTATTCATATTATTAATTTTTAGGATATAAAAATTAAAGAAAAAATAATGTTAAGCTCAGATAGATATATGGTTGAAAAATTAATAGCCCTTATATATGGAAATAATTTTGTGGATCCAAATTATTTGCTATTTGTATCGTGGAATATGTTGATAGGACGACAATGGGTTCACGAATTAATTTTATTACTAAAACAACTACGTTCTACAGTGTTATATCCATTAAAACAAATAGAACGGAGGTATTTTATTATTTATAATAGATGTATTGCTTGATTTTTAAATTGATAGCTATCATATGTTATACTATTCGATGGATAATGCTGGATATATTTCATTAAACAAGTATATTTATGTATAGAAATTTATATAGGAAAAGATTATTTAAGCATTTGTTTAATTAACTTTAGTGCTATTTTACAATGTTCTGAAAATAAAGTAAAGAAAAAAAAAATATTATCAGTTTTCAACTATGTATTTAGTACATTTAATTATAACTAACTATTAATTATAATTTTATATTTATTGAATGTATTTAATTTAAATTTATACTCTTATATATATAGGTAAAACCCAATTGTATTCAAGTATTCACTTTAATTAATTAAATTATTGTAATATTGTTATATCGTATATTGAATTACTTTCTAAGGGTGAGCACATCTATTTCAAGGATTTGACGATAGATAATTTTGCTATAATTATTTTCATATTGTGTAATAACAATTTTCATCGTGATATCTATCAAATAATGTATATAGCAAGAGTTATTACTCATATAATTACTTTATATTATGATAGATTGACAATTGTTAAAGAAAAATCACAAGTTTCCATTGACTACAATCGTTTTCTCAAATCATATCATTTTGATGAATTTTTTCATTATAAAAATACCAATCAATCTCTTTTACAACACCAATCCAGTACGTTTGATTCATCTTTAAGACACAAACCAACAAAATATAATGCCCGCGCCACATCCTTATTTTTGGATTTGGTCACGTGATTTTATTTTAAATTCATTTAGATAAAAAATTAATAAATAACAATTTTAAAGTACAAAAAACTAATCGTTATAATCAATTTTAATGTTTGTAGTTGATTGTTAGTAGTTGGTTTAGATTTGAAAGAAATTCTATTATTTCATTGGAATTTTTCACTATCTAATTTAGGTTTGAATTGTAATTTTAAAGTATATCAATGTATTTCATTAATCATATATAATATGATATGATGATGAATAAAGGCCAACCATTAAATATGGATACAGATAATTTTTCCTATGGTTCTCATACTACAAGTTGTTCGACGGTACCATCACATACAAATTTCTCCACAATTAAAGATAATAAAGAAATTGGTAGATTATTAGATGGTTTTATTTTAATATTTTTTTTATAAAGATATAAAAAAGTATACGATATGGAATTTTTTATTGTGTCAAGAAAGTTATATACTGTCACAAGACTATTATCAAACTAATTCTAAACATATGAATTATAGTCTGTCAAATTATTTTATTAATTCTTCACATAACACCTATCTTACAGGTAAGATTGAACAAATAATTTTGATATGAATATTTACTTAGTAAATTAAATACAATCTAATTTTGTAGCTATTTTTTTACTCTATGGCTATATTAATTAATGTACGCCAATTAATCATATCAAATAATTGATATTATATATTTTATTGCAATATTTCACAATTTAGTCAATTTTATTTTTAAAATAGTGTTGTAGATGTATTTCTATGACTTTTTTTAATAAGTAAAGTTAAATAATTTCTATTTTAAGTAGTATGTTGACTACTATTGAATAAAATTATTCATTAAAAAAAAGATCAATTTTTTATGTTAAAAATTTAAAATATATGCACAGAGCATTATTATCTACATTGTAATGGCAATATTTTATAAGATTTTAATAATAATTGGTGCCATTAACATTTTATCAAATAGTTTGCTGTAAACTTTCTTCATAAATTGATTAAAAGAATCTATGCATCACAAAATATAATGATTTAAAATTTTGTTTTATTGAAATTAAAGCGTAAAAAAAGCATTATACACCTTATTCCATAATATTTTAATATCATTTAAAAAGATAGTATCATAATAGCTTTACATCTGTAAATATTTATTATCATTCTCTATAGAATTATATTAAATGTAAATTATTGAAAAAATAAATGATTTATTTAAAAGATAAATATAGGAAATCAACTAGCAGGAAAAGCATCAACTGAAATGTATAGACTAGTATTGGCAAATGGTTGCCGCTCCGTAGAATTGGATTGTTGGGATCCTAAAAATGATCAGCTAGAACCAATTATTACACATGGCAACACATTTGTATCTTCAGTTTCTTTTAGAGTATATTATTATGTATAAATATTACAATACATTAGTTAATTTAATGTCTCTTTTAAAGGATGTAGTTGTAGCTATTGCTGAATCATCATTTAAATTGTCAAGGTACCCTGTCATATTATCACTTGAAAATCACTGTAGTATTTCGCAACAAAAGAAAATGGCTGCTATACTTAATGAAATTATGGGCGATGTGCTTATTGATGCTCCATTAGATGGCTATCCTGTAAATAATATTTACTTTTTCAATTTTTATCTTAAAAAATTGTCTACTGATTATTTCGACGGATGAAAGAATAAATTTCATGAATTTAATGTAATTAGTTGTGTTATAGTGATATAATTCATTATAATATTAACTATTGGAAAATGAAAAGTCATAGATACATGTTTTTTACTTTTTTTATATAAAATAATGTTATATGAAGTAATAATCAGTTTAGTATATATTATTAAAAAATTAAATTTTTTAATGATAAAAATGAACTTTATTGAATTTATATAGTTATTTAAATGTAGAAAATGAATGAAACTGTAGAATCATTGTATTTTAAGTTAAAAAAAGATCACATTATATTAATTAAAAAAATAAATATGAAATGAAACTTATTTTTTTCTTTTAAAAATAATTGTCAATCTTTAATAAAATATATATAGTTTTAATATTTAAAGAGCACATGGAATAAAAACAATTAAATTATGGTTTTTTTATTTTTTATAATTAAAGTATTTAACTACTTATTATTATTTTTTTAAAAACTATTTAATGCATAAGTAAATCATCTAAAAAATATTTAGCTTAAAAAAGGTTTTTCTTTACCTAGTCCAGAAGTTTTAGCTCATAAAATTCTTATAAAAGATAAAAAAATTAGAAAACGTAATTATTTTATGTTTTTATACATTTCTAATAGTTGTAACTATTCTTTAGTAAAAAATATAAACTCTATTACTAGCAATACTTTTAATGGTATGATTCCTAAGTATAAAATATTAAAAAAACGAACCAACAATGTTACAAGAATTATGAATGCTTCCAATAAACCATTTAGAGATACTGTTTATGATGCAAGTGAAGAAGATGCCGTTATTTTTTATATAATATTATATTTTGAAATTTCTACCTATAATAATAGATAGAATATGAAGCATTGGAGGTTGATTCTAGTCTTAGCAATCTCATTTGGTATTTACAATCTATACCATTTGAAGGGTTTGATCTTGCATTAGGTAAGCTATCTCAATATCTACTATTTTATATATTCATTTTTAAACAATATATCCATATGATTGTTATTTTAAATTTTTACTTATTTCTTGATGTATTCATTAATTCAATATTTAATTTTATATATAAAAGTATTTTAATGTTTAATATTATGTATGTGTGTGGTAGAAATAATGTTACACTGTCTTGAAGATTTAGACAAAAAATTGGCTCAGGAATGGGACTTTGATTTTTTAAATCTATTTTTTCTAAATTAATTTAATAAAAGTTATATCAAGATATATATTTTTTAATTTATCCATATCTATAAAATAGAATATAAGCCATTTTTTATTTGAATATGATGGAAAAATAAATTATTTTTGTTAGCAAAGGGTAAATTCTATGAAATGTCATCATTTAAAGAATCTGTTGGAATTGAACTAATAAAAAAATATCATTCTAGCTTCATTGAGTATTTTAAATGGTTTGTTTTTTTATTAAATTAAATTAGATACAATAAGAATCACATTTCCCGTATATATCCAAAAATGACACGATTTGGATCGGATAACTATTATCCACAAGGTTTCTGGAGTGTTGGTTGCCAAATGGTAGCACTAAACTTTCAAACACTTGGTATTAATCTTAATAACATTTTCTTATAATATTTATTATCTCAGATCGTCCTATGAGAATTAATATGGCAAAATTTGAAAAAAATAATGGAAATGGGTATCTTTAGTTAAGATTGTAATCAATTTTAATGTAAAAACAGTTTTTAAATTCTACTTAAATGATATATTTAGTAATAGGTACTAATATATGAAATATATTTTAGAAATAATTCAAATAAATTATATTATTTTTTTATAAATATTAGATAAATCTATCATTTTAATTTTATTAAATTCAATAATAATCGTATTTCATTTATAATAATAATTATTTTTAATATAATTTAAGGTTGTTTATATTCTTTTAGTGTTTTTTTTAAATAAAAAATTGTTTATTTGATTTTTATAAACTATTTTTTATAATATTTAGTCAATAGTTTGGTGATTACGAAGTAATATTAATATATCATTTTCCTCTAACTTTTTCTATACAATAACAACATATAAAGTTATATAATGGAGTCTTTTTATTCTTAATTAATTCATCTATTTTTTTTTATTTAAAAAATGATATTAATTAAGCTATATTCTTAAACCAAACTGCATTTTGAATAAGTCATCTATTTCTACCACTGGAATAACTGTACTATCCATTTCTTTTACTGTAAATAACTGTATAGTATTTAAACAAATTTCTATTCACCTATCAAATTAGATTATTAGCGGTTATTTTTTAAATGAAAGAAAAGCTACAGCATTAGTTATTGAAATATATGGCAACGATTCAATATCAAACTACCATAGAATTCGTTCAAATAGTGTTGATAGTTTTGTACAAAACTATGCACAAAAAACTTTTGAATTTAGTAATGTAATTCTATATTCAAATTTTATAAATATTTATTAAATATATATATATATATAATTCTATTAGATTTTTTATCCAGAATTAGTTTCTATAAGGTTTGGTATTTATGAAGATAATTGCTTGTTGTGTGAAAAAATTTTATTACTAAGTGATATCATACCAGGTTATATGTGTTTCCTTCTAATTTAATGTTCCAAGTAAAATTATCAATAAATAGGACTTAAAACCTTATGTATGGCATCAGAAATGAATCAAATTTTACCAATGTCATTTATTGTTATGTATATAGAAAAAAATGAAAATACCATATCTAATAAAGATAGTAATCATATCATAGTATAGATTATAATTATATTGTTTCATTATTCTTATATATAGACACTAATATTATATCAACTGTATATGACATTAACAATATAGTTCAAAATCGATATGTTACTTTAAAAAATTCTCCAATAGTCGCATTGAAACAGTATAGATGTCAAAATGAACAAGTTGATCATAGTGTTACTTATACAAATTCTAAAGTATAATGGGATTTCATGTTTATTTTTTTAATGAATTTTATTAAGCCTAACCAAAATAGAACATTCAAGTTATTTTCTATCATAATAGTACTAAAGATTTGATTACTTTCTTACATAGGGAAAGATTTTTAAGACTTTTTAGTCGAATAGTACAAGCATGTTCATTCAAAAATTCACAGAAAAATTAATTTTTATGTAATTTATAGCTATATTTTTTAACTATTTTAAAATAATCATAATGTATTGAACTAGATTGATGTTAAAATATTAAAGTTTACATTCTTGTATTAAATCTCAATCCAAAAATATAATGATAAGTTTATTTCTTTGTTGACGATAGTATCTATCAATTTCAATCATCTATTATATATTTTTAATGGTCAATAATAGAATATTTGTTTAATTAGAATTTTTTAAATAAGATAAAATTTGATATATTGCTATATGGTAACATTAATGATAAAAAACTTAAAAAAACTGTAAGCTTGTGTAGTAGTATTTTACACTTTCTAACACTATTATACTGAACATGAATCGTTTTATACCAATTTTGTGTGCATTAAATAACTTAATCTAATTTCATTAGGCTTTAAAATCATTATTTATCAATAAAGCATCATTATTTTTCATAATTAGAAAAATTGGTTCAATTTTTCATAAGTTTCTGAGTTTTTCTACTTTGCTTGTTACATTTATTTTTATTATGGTGCTTTATAACTTTATATTGAACACAATTTATATATTTATGTTGTTTTAAATATAAATAATGATATTTCATTTAATTAAAAGACTCTATTAATATTTTCATTAGAATGTTATCATTTACATAGTTCACAGTCCTGGAAAATGAAAAAATGTATAATATCAGTTAAGTATATATTTTTTTAAGATATTATTCAACTTTACATTTTTTTTTATAGTAATAAATTATTTTTTTAATATACTCTATTGCATTTTTCTTCATTTTCAAATAATCACTATGCGCATGCGTACCAATAAAAAATAGTATGCGAACTTTGAGTCTGAATATTGAATGAAAACCCTTGCACATAGAATTATATTAATGGATGTTTTATGATTTGAAAAAGTAATGTTAATAATAAAATTAATATTTGTATGATTTTATTAAATTTTGAGCTCCATCACTTTTGATGGCTATTGTAAAATAAAGCCTAGCATTATTTTGAAAATATTATTAAAAAGATAATGTTTACATGTTTTTTAATTATGTTAAAAAAGAATTGAATGCCTTTTTACTGGGATCATCAATTTAAAATACAATAAATAAGTTTAAATTAAAAATGTAAGCACATATGTTAATTAAGTGTGTTACTAACACTTTGTATTTGAAATTTTTGTATAATTAACAAATAATAGCAATCATGATAAATATAAGGTGGATAGTATGAATTTTTTAACTATTTTATTTTAATTTTATATATAATCACTTTAGCCATACTATCCAATATGAGAAATAAATACTAATTACTTTTAAACCCATAAAAGTAACAATTTTACTAAATTTTTTTAAATGTATATACTATTTTTGATTACTAAAATGGTGTATTTTGTTTAATAAACTACTTACATTAATAAATAAATGTTAAAAAAAGTTCCAGTTTCTAACTAATTGATATTAAAATTGTTATCGTGTGCATTAGGTCACTTTTGTGTCGAGATGTCTTTAAATTAGCTATTAAAGTATAGCAATGTACAACTAATAATAATATGGGATATAGTAATTAATTTTATCTTGTGGTTGTTTTTTTTTAAAAATTAATATCATTCATTTAAGTAGGATCATTCAATCTATTGATAAACACTATATTAGATAAATTAGCTTTACAGTGAAAATTAGAACAAAAATTTATATTTAAAAGGAATATTATGTTTCAAATATAATTTATGTGTAAAGAAATCTATTATGAAATAATATATTCTAATAAAATTAATTCATGAACTGAGCAAAATAAACAAATTTGTTTTTTTCCTTGTTTACATTTATTTAATATCCTATTAAGTATTATGAATCGATTAAAAACAAATATGCTGATAAATTTTATTTTTTCTGCGTACGCATACAATTATAAATGAAAGGACGAGACGGGACTGCAGCTGTATTTTATTAGTATATCATTACATAATTTCTCATTAAAACATTTTTATTAGGGGAAAAAGGTAAACATTTTTAAGTTTATTTTATAAAAAAATTATAGAAACAAAAATTAAATTCAAAAAAAAGGAATAAGCATGATAAAAAAGAAATTAATTCTAATAGTGATGATGATTGGATTGAAGCATCTTTAGTAAGCGAATATATCAACCATAATGAAACTTACAAAACTACTAACAATAATAAAAACGTTGATGATGATGATGAAGATAGATTTAACAAATTGTTTGAGTTGAGTAATAGTCCAAACGATCAAGTAGGTACATGCCACGAAAAGAATAGAAAAAATGAGGAATTGTTAAATAAAGTAATTAAAAATAATATATATATTGTTGTTTTATAATTATATTTTTAATTCAAATAGCCAGGTTTACATTATCTTAAAGATTATATTCAAAATGAATCTATTACAAAAGTATCACCATCAGCCAATGATCTATACTGTCAACAAACTGTAAAAGATACTTATGAAGAATACAGTGAAAATAGTTGTGAATCATGGCGGGAAGAAGACTATGAAAAACTTACTGGGAATGAATTAGCTGCTGAACTTTTAATAGCTCAATTTTCTGGAGATAGAGAACGATATGAAAAAGTAAGTAAAGCTATTGCGAATTTTAAAGAAAAATTTAACGAAAATCCAGCATTACATACACAGATAGATGATAAGGAAGAAACCATACGACGTCAAAATAATGAAACACTTTTTGATGGTAAAAACATTTCAAATAAAGATATGGTAATAGTTTTAATAGAAACCCTTTGATAAGTGTATGAATAATATGGTTGCTTGTAGGTAAAAGATAAAATAGGAAAAATTGATGATAAAGCAGAAAATTGCTCAAAACTAGCAAAAAATGTAAATTTATACTGTCTATTCTATAATTTATATTATTTACAGATACTTTTTGGTGCAAGTGCTGATCTTTTTTTTGATAAAGAATTTTTTTTATCATCTAATAAGCCTTTGCATAAAGGTATTTACTTGAATATTTGATAGCTTTTTTGTGTTTTTTATGACTATATAAATAATTAATTGATTTTTAATATTTTTTTTGATAAATATTAATAAAGGACATAATTATTATGTCTATCACAGAAAAATTACTGTTTAATGAATAAAAAGGAATTGTCCATTAATTTATAAATAGTAATAACTTTATTTTTTCATTTTATTTAAAAGTTTACAATAAAATTGTTGCATCATGCATTAAAATTTTAATTAGCTGTTATGTTCTATATAAAAGATAGTATGTATTATTTATAGAATCTCGAAGTTTGGCTGGAAAAATTGAAAAGTGCCCTCTATGTATTGATAACACTGGATTCTCTAGCAATCTTGTTGTTTCAAAGAATGATAATGTATCATTTCTATATACATAGTTTATTATTCATTATTAAATAGGCTATTTTAATGATACAAGCACGCTCTCCTATCAACACTGATCATTGTTTAATAATACCAATTAATCATATTGACTCATTAGTACGCTGTGATGAGGATATAGTACGTTCTATTCAAGTAAAAAAATAATCTATTAAAGCTCTTATTTTATCTTTTTAAATACAGGATTTTAAAAAGCAAATAATTAACCATTTTCATAAACAGGTGATTATAATAATTATTTGAGTTTTTTATGCCATTTTCTACGAATATATCTTTAACAGAATAAATATACAGTATTTATGGAAACTTACTATAAAAAAAATTCAATGCACCATATGAAAATTGACTGTATACCCATTGAGATGAATAAGTCAAATTTGCCTAAACTTTATTTCAAAGTATATTTATTTAAATGTATTTTTTGATAGAAAGATATAATTTTACATAAATTTTAATTTGGTAATTATGCCATAGCATCAATATTTATACAGTTCTATAACTGAAAAATTATATTTGAGATAGTGATAGATAGCTAATTTGTTAAAATGAACATGAATTCTATAATAGTATAAACTTTTAACTTTAAATAGAAAGCTTTAAGTGAATGTGACACTGAGTGGTCAAACAACAAATCAATTATGGTGCTTGATTCCATATCAAAATCTCCACTCTCTTATACTGTAAACATTTTTCGTAATTCTATTAAATATTAATTAAATAATCTACTAATAGAAAAAAATTCCAAAAGGTTTACCATATTTTGCTGTTGAATTCGATCTTGACGATGGTGGTTATGCTCACATTATTGAAGACACCTTTCGTTTTCCTCACTACTTCGGTCATGAAGTTATTGGAAATATGCTAGATTTGCCACCAAATTTATGGCTTTCCAGTAATGCAGTATATGATCCATATGGAGAATCAAGGGCCAATAATATGAAAAAAATATTCAATTCCCTACAGTAATGGTGTTACAATCTCCACTTATAGCATAGGCAATGTGTGACATTTCTATGTTTGCTACTTTATCATATAATATTCTTGCTAGACCAAATTTATCTATTTTCTGTTATTTTAAATTGCATCTTTTTATTATTAAATTTTCCTAATTCTTGATTATGTTTCTCAAGGGCTTCAAAAAATTTTTAATAAGACAATTTTTTTTTAAATAAACCACGATTCACTATGCACTATTTCTATAAAAGTGATCCGTTACTATTCTACCATTTCTTCTCAAAGCATGAATCTATTTGAAAGGAAATACAATGGAATGGGCTATGAATAACCTATTGACAATATATTAAACTGTTTTAGATAGAAGAATTTCTTTTAACTGTATTAAAACATACTTATATTGAAGTAAAGATTAAAAAATTCTATTTATTGTTCATAAATTTTAAAATTATAACGGAAAATTTAAAAAACGTTTAACAATATTTAAAAATACATCATTCATTGTTTAATTTGATATATAGGTCGTTAATGGGTTAAAACAAATTTGATAAATTTTCACACTTTACTTCTATTAATACTCAAGCACCATTGTAGCTCCAAAAGAGGCTGACTTTGTAGGCACAGGCATACTAGCCATTGTCCAAACGTTTCACAGGCCTGTGAAAAAACAACCGTTTGTTTTACGCATGCGCATAAATACTGACACTTAGCTTGTGCTGGTGCACACATTAATCGATTATAAAACGTCAAGTTTCAGAAATATTTTTAGTATTTTTTTACTGTTTTGTTATTTTAAAATAAAAAAAAACATTTTAGCTATTATTGGATACCCGTGAAAAAGGATAAGGTTGGAATACGAGAATCATTACTTATTAGGGTGGTTTTAATTTAAAGAGAGCCAGTAATAACTATATTACTGCAAAATCATTTTAATGTTACTGCAGATATTAGGTATATGTACCTATCTTAAATAAATTTGTATATTTTATAAATATACATGTCTTGATTGCCAGAATATGATGAAATAACACGTTTTTTGTTATTTTTATATTCTATAAGATTCAAATATTGATAAAGATGGTTTTTTTTTGAAAATAAAACATGAACCAACCAGTGTTCTGGTAATCCATTATTTATAATAAGGAATAAAAATGGATTATTTATTGAGTGTAATTTTTTGTATAGTATAAGTAATAACTTAAGAAGACTTAATATACTGAGTGATTTGAAAATAATTAATTGAAGAGGGTTACAATTCTTCATATACAAGTAATCACAAATATTTACTCAAATGGAGGTAAAGTTTATAAAATTAAGTGTTATCGATGATAACTTAAGATGGAACTGATTGACTGCAGAATAAAACATTAATGAATCGATTTTTGTGTTATAACATGTTGATGCACATTCAAGCGATATCAAGTGTGAGATAACAAAATAGTATTACAATAGATCGTTGATTAGCTACAAAATTCAAAATCGTTTATAATTTTTCTTATAATATATCTAGGGATTCTATTTTAGTCTGTAGTTAGATGGTATTTCATTCCATTAATAGACGTTAAGAAGAAGTTACATGACCATTCAAATTCATCTACTACTATATAGGCTATTTTGTATACATATATATAGATTGAACAGACTTTGTTACAATTTTATGATATAAAAGGGTGAATTTATTAATTAAAAAGAATCCAATATTAATCCTATACTTCACTTATGGTATTTATATGAAGTGGTAGAAATATTATAAAGAGATACACATGTTAATGAATTAATGATAGTGTAGTAGTGTATATGTTGTGAATTTTTTAATAGCATTATTATTGTTATAAAATTTAAAATTTTTTAATAGTTTCTTGGCATAATTTGATTGTATATATCAAAGGAATGTTAGAAATTAAAATGCAACAGTTTAAATCTGTTATACACCCTTTCTTCATTGATTACAAAGAATAACGAGCTATGTGTACTTAAATATTATAAGATGATTGACAAGCTATTCAGACTGGTTAGTTTCTTATAATCCTATCAAAAGATTTCAATCTACAAAAATCCACGATGAAAACCCATGGATTAAAAGGTGAAGAAAACATACCACTACTAGTGGAAGAGTCAATAGAAAATTCTGCATTACAATGCCCAAACGATCAATTAAGCAAAAAAAAGCACAGCAAATGTTGTAAATGTGCTATTTTTAGCAATAGAATTGACGGTGGATATTCATGGTTAATAACAATAGTCTCATTTATTGTTCAATTTTACATTCTTGGTTTTATGAATAATATTAGCTCATTAAATAGTTTGTGGGTTAAACATTTTAGTATGACACCTGGAATGATATGTAATTATTAGTTACTCTTACATAGACATTATTCATAATTATTAATCAATAATATCATAGCATGGGTTGGAAGTATTAATATAGGAATGATGTTTTTATCTGCTCCAACAGCTGCATTACTAGAAAAAAAAATTGGATGCCAAGCTACTGGTATAATTGGTTGTATTTTTAGTGTCATTGGATTGATGATGGCAAGTTTCAGTACTACATTCATCAATTTGCTTCTATGGTATGGTCTAATATTTGGTTTTGGAAGTAGTTGTTGTTTTTTTTCTTCTATTCTTGTTCAAGCTAAATATTTTGATAAACGTTTGGCTCTATCTAATGGATTTGTTACAGCAGGTTCTGGTGCTGGCACTCTATTATTTTCAGCATTTTCTCACTCATTCTATACACAATTTGGTTGGAGAAGTGGTATTAGATACTATTCTATTGGATATCTTTTTTTGATACTATTAAAAACATTGTATAATGATTTGGTTGTAAGTATTCGAATTTGTAGACCTGATAGAAATGATACACGTCGAAATAAAATAAATATTGATCCAATAATATGGATGAGAACAACTGTGAGCGATCTTTGTCCATTAAGACTTTTGAAAAATATCCCTTTTCTTTTTTTCAATATATCTTGTGTATTTTTTATGATGGGATACTTTGTGCCATATATTCACCTTGTATGTTAATAAATTCAAACTTTTAACATCATATCTATTAATTATATTATTATTATTATTATAAGGTCTTTTATGCTGAAAATAAAGGTATCGATCATGAAAATGCCAATTTTTTAATCGGATATATGGCTATGGCTTCACTTTGTGGAAAATTAATAACTGGAAAAATTGCTGAAATACCATGTGTATCACCTTTACTATTAATGACGGTATGTTCAATCTATAAGACAAAACATTCTTATCTTTTATTAAAAATAATATGAATAGGGATCATTTGTTGGTATAGGTTTGTCTCATATTGCAGCCACTATGGCATCAACTTATATACATTTTATTTCTTATTCAGTTGTATTTGGATTTTTTGATGGTGCATATGCTTGTTTAGTGACAGTTGTTGTGTGTGATATTATTGGTAAAAGTGAACTTGGATCTGGTATTGGTTTATTATATGGTATTAAATCAATACCACTTATATGTGGTGGTCCTTTTGCAGGTAAACTAAATAATTTCATATATATATATATACATTTTTTTAACATAATACACTTTAATATTCTAACTATCAATCATTACTTTCACCATGTTGCACATGCGCACACAGATATAAATAGATAACCTTATTAACTATTTAAAATTATTGTACACATGTAGTAATTTATGTTTAGCATATTTTAACTTTATTTTATTACTCAATATTCTTTTATAAATCAAATTATTTATATTATAGTGATATCTAAGTAAAGTTTTGAAATATATAACTGTTGTTTTATGCCAAATCTCTAAAATAATTATTTTCAATTGAATAAAAGTAGTTTTTAAAAATAAATTATAGATATTTTTACAGTAAAAGATCCATTATAAATCTATTGTATTATAAAACAATGTATAAATTAACACTAATGCGTATTATATTTTTACATTTATGAATGAATTGCGTATATAAAAATGTTGACAATTTGCTGAAATATGGCTGTATTAAAAATTAAATAATATAGAAAAGGTAACAGTTTTGACTATTAGTATAAAAATAACTTATAATATTAATTTAATCTATTCATCTGCTATGATTTTCACTATTTATCGATCCCTCTCAACTATATACTATCATCTAATTGAAAATATTAAAAAAATATAGATATATTTTAAAACTATTCTAATTCTTATAATAGGTTTCCTATACGATTATTCTCATTCCTACTTTTTACCATTCCTGGTTTCGGGTATAATAGTGTTTTTTTCTGCATATCTTATGCTAATCATACCATTCTATGATTTATATCATAGAAAAAATTTGTATAAGGTATATATTTGTATATAAAATGTTATATTTAATTGAATTAAGTATATAACTGCCAAGTTTACAGATAATATTGATTCATTATACTTGAATAGTGAAAAAAATTTTGAGAATAGTACATTAGAACACAATAATAACCATTTTAATCATAACGATAAATCAGGGCCTATGATTAACCACTCACCTAAAGCAAATTCGTATAGCGAAAATTCAATAGCAGACTCTAAAAATAGTACCAATGATTTAAATAATAAAATAAATTGTTATTCATCTAAAAATAATATTGAATTTAAAGTAACTTATTTATAAAAAGAAAATACTACTAATTTACATATAGAATACATTTCTCTCCACCAATAGTGATTATTTCCAACGAAATGATCCTAATGGTGACTATTCATATTCATAACTTAATCAAATAGTATGCAAATATATATAATCTGTATATTCTAGTAAATAAATTATCATATAAAATTATTTTAGTAACATTTTTTATTAATTAATAAAAATTTCACTTATTTATTAGATAATCGTCTAGTTAAATATTTAGAATATAAATTCATGGAATATGTTTCAAGTTAATTTATTTGAAAATTATGTAATATAAATATAAAATAGTTTGAATATAAATAAATAAAATTATTATTATTATTATTATTATATTTCCCATAAATATGGTATATTGCTCTTATTATAAACTGATAAATAACTTAATAATTTAAAAGATAAATATATTTTGTTTGTTTAAAATAAAAAATGGTTTAATTTTTTTAAATAAGTAACTTAATCATACAAAATAACCATATTTTAATAAAATATATTTGTTTCTTAACTATATAGTAATAGATTTATTCATTTAAAGCATATACATAGTAGGTGTCAATATTAATATTTATAGTAATTTGTTAATATTTATTAGCATATTCTCATATTTTTAGACTTTATTTAAAGATGTTGTTAATATGGTTGCGTTATAAAATTAAAATTTAGACTAACATTATGAAAATAGAGTAAATCAAATGTTTCGGAGAAATTCGAAAAATTAATCAATAAAAGTAATTAGTAGTCGTTTTTTTTAAATTTCCGAAGAATATTAAAATTATACTTTAAAGGTAATCTAGTCAATCAAATTTTTTCAAAGATGATGAAATTTCTCAATAAAAATTTAATGAAAAAATTCCTTATAATATAAAAAACTATATCCATTCTTATGACTAATTTTTATTATTAAATTTAAACCATATCCGGTTTAAAATACTATTTATTATGAGTCACGTGGTATCAATTGTAAATACAAATATTATGTTTATTTTTAATATTCTTTAAAAAATTACAATAAAAAGTTTATTTATAATCTCAAATTTAATAATTCAACAAACTGTAATCATCATCTATGAATGTTTAAACTAATTAACTGAAAATATCTTTAATTCATTATTATTATTGCTAAAGAGCATCCTATAAGAATATTTTCATAATAATTTATAATTCAATTATTATAACAGATGATAAATTACTGTATTTTAAATCATTAAATTTTATTTATGATTACTATATTGTATAAAATAAGGTTTTAAAGTGCTTTAACCACAATAAAATAGTTCTACAACTAAAAAACCAAGCATTATATATAATAATAATTTTTTTTTCTAAAAACCATAATCTTACCAATTTTTCTGTAAAATACTCTCAATTTTTTAAAAACTAAACATTTCATATTCTTTCCTTCAAAGTGTCCGCATACGGAATGATTTATGCGCATGCGCCGACGTATTTTTTTAAAAATGGTAAATATTGAAAGGTATTTTCGATTAAGAATAAATAAAAGATGTAATATTGAAATATAATGAAAAGATATTTAAAAATGGATCCTATTTAGTATTTAAATAAATGAAAACTTTAATATTCTATTGAAACATATATTTCTACTGCATACAAAATATCAATTAAAAAGAATGAAACATGGCATATATTAGATATTAGTGTTAATTATGAAATTGAATTTTTCTCTTTATGTACAAAAATAATAATCAAAACATGCTCTATACACCATAAAACTCACATGAATAGATTATATATATATATATAAAGTTTAAAAAATGTATTATGAAAATTTGATATTGTTTTCTATATCTAAATATATATTAACAAAAATCTTTTTATGATGTTTGTAAATGAGCAGAATATAATCGAATATTTCAATAATATGCTCCGAATAAGCTTGAATTATGGAGTCTTTTGTGTGAGGTAGTAGCTGATCCTCATCTAGTATATTTTTGATAATATCCATCACACGTTTTTCTACATTAAAATACATAAAATATTACAAATATGTTCAATTTTTATTTTAAAAAGGTAAATTAC
Organism: Kudoa iwatai; assembly: GCA_001407235.2. Classification (NCBI taxonomy): domain Eukaryota; kingdom Metazoa; phylum Cnidaria; class Myxozoa; order Multivalvulida; family Kudoidae; genus Kudoa; species Kudoa iwatai. Next base: position 20,833 of record JRUX01000986.1, read on the forward strand.
TATAAATTTTAGTTATTGTACATTCAGATGTGTGACACAATTTAAATGAATTAACTAATATCTCATAGTTTGGTATTTGGTCTTGGAATTGGTCTAAAGTCTTAAGACATTCAAGAGCAACATTTTCAATTGATCTTTATATTAATAATTTTATATGAAATAAATAGTTCAATTTTATAGAATTATAAGCAATTGTAATAGTTACATTGCAGTTGTTGATAGTTGTAATGAATAATTAAATTTTTTTTTCAATACTGTTAACAATTCATCAACTGGATATGTATATTGCTGTGAATATTTAAGAGAAAGAGATTTTATTCCCATATAATAGTATAGTATCTCTAATTTATGATTAATATGCTCTATCATATCATAATCAACTAGCCATGTCTAATAAAACATAGTTAAAATTTTTTAGTATAAATTTTTTCTGTTTTTATATTAGAATTTTATACTTCTATGCACATGCTAACATTAGGAGTCATAAGAAGACTAATTAAGGTATTTTGAATGAACAAATTCAAGGAATGCTTCTTGATATTGATTGTATATGAAGGTGAAGACACTTGAATGAGTGATACATTTTTTGCAAAATCATTCATTGCTTTTATTGTTTTAGTCAATCGTTGTATATCATGACCATAAAAATCAAGAAAATGATCAATTTCCAATGTATTATTAGGATTTTGTACCATATAAGTATTAATGCTATCCATATGAAAGTTGGCCATATCGATTATCAAACAAAGTATCACATTGTAGATTTTTCTATTGAAATATTATGGATTATGTTTTTTATATAAATTTATTAATTATTGAATCATATTACCTTAATATTTCGATCAAATTGTTAGAATTTTTTGTTATTAGTCGTCTTAATTTTGTTATTTTTTTATCTCTTATTGGGGCACATATACTATTGAGTAATTTAAAAAGTGGTTCTAAATGGATATGTCCACTAAAATTTCCTTCTTTTAATAGTTGCATCAGTTCATATTTGTTGTATACTTGATTAAATGCAGCATGGTAAATTGGATTGCAAAGATGTTTGAGAATTTTGAGATTCTATAAACACAAGCTATTATCATACAACAATAATTTTACATTCTTCATTTAAAGGTATTCTAATAAAATTAACATACGGGTATAGAATTATAAGTAATTAATTATTATTCTTATAGGATTTAATTGAATTAAAATGCACCTTCCTAATTACATGATTCAATTTTTAAAATCTAATTAAAAGTGCTAATTTAAACTAAAAAATAGAGAGTTATACTCAAATATAGACCATGTAGATAATAAAATAATATATATCCTTTTAAAAAAACCAACAAAAGTTATCATATATTTTTATTTGTTCAATTTATCGATATAAATAAAATATAGGAATTAAAAACTACAAGCCTTGGCTACTAATGCCCTCTTAAATTACAATTTTAAGAAGCAGCTAGATTTTTACTGCAATTTTATGAGTAAAATAATATTAATTACTATAAAATAGTGTTGTTAAACGTAAAAAAAATTATTTGTATGGTATATTAAAAAAAATAAGATATATATATATATATTATGTAGCTTTTTTGAGTAAATTAGTAATCCTATTATTTATTGTTTTGCTAAAGAAAAGCTATGTAACAATCTAAAAGCATATATATTAATCTTTGTGTTATTTTATAATAAGTATACTTTAAAAATGAATCTAATATTGAAAATTATAATATAACGTATTACTATTTTATATATATATATAAATGCACAACATTCTCATAAAATTTTTTAAATGTTTCAATTACATTACTATAAAAAAAACTTAAGATATATTTCTAGGTAACATTATTTAAAAATATATTATTAAAATTACACATTCCAATAGCTCTAAGCCAGGGAGTACCAAGTCTACTTGATTAGGATTGTTTTGTAAAGCCTTTGAAAAATTACTCCAAAATTCGTTATATGGAAAATTTTCATTATTGTACCTTCTTTATTATCATTAAAATCAAAATATGTAAAAGGTTGACTTTAATAAAATAACTTACATCATTTCTTTATTTTTCTTCAATTTATAATTATGTTTTAAGTTAATAGAATGAATAATAAAGTATTTTTTTAAACATTTTACTGTATCTAAAATTTATTATTATAATTGAAAAAAAATATGGTCTCTAACCTTGCTCACAGTGTACTAGACTATTTAACAGTGAGATGACTTTTTCTTGTTCCATAAATCTATTTATTCTAAGCTTATCAGACAGATTATGAACGCAGACATAAAACTCATTTAAAATTTGATTGAATATTAAAATAATTTAAATCAATGATAATAATTTGGATAAGATACTTTGTTTATATTATGCAGAAGGCTGAAATTATATTGATGTAATCCATATCAATTGGTTAATATAATTTTGAATGAAAAATGAAAATTAACGTTTTTTACCATTATAATTCATACTATTCAAAAGCTTTTCAATAGAAAATAAACTTTAAATACTAAACTATACATTATCTAAACGTTTTAGTTATTATCCTGAAATTGAATGTCCAATATTTACAAATTGAATGAGAAATTACCCTACAGCTATTGCAAGGATAGCATTATCGTAGGTTTACATAACTTTATTGAAAAATCAATGAACATTATGTTACAAACATTAAAGTTAAGAAACTCACTAGAATTATTAATCTACTTAGTGGTATTTTACATGTAGCATAAATAGTTGAATCCGCCCTGATTAAAGCCCATAAAATCCTTAACTATTAGACAAATATGAATATCCTTAGTATAAATCCATTTATAATTATGCTAAAATCACTTAGTTTTTACAAAAAATAGAATCATTTGTTTATAAAATTAAAATTATTAAAATTTTACTATAAAAGAATAAGTAAATATTTATCTTATATAATATTTTAAAAAAATATCAGTGTTTTAAATCATACTTTTTTCTTAGTTGCAGAGCCATTCAATATAGCGACCATATTACAATTCCCTTAAAGTGACTTGTTATAATAAAAAATGTTCATGGATTTTTTATATCTTAAAAAAAATTTACTACTATTTTACAATAAATAAATCATTACCGTTAATTCGTATTCGTGAAATAATATTTAGGCGCATGCGCATATGAGAATGTTTCGTTTTATGGTATTTTTTATAGTTGCAATAATCATTTTATATGAAATGTCAGTACAATTGTGGAAATATTTATATTTTAGTGTGTAATTACTCGTTATAGTTAAACGTAAATACAATTCTTGCTTCACTCTAAAGAATACTCTATATTCAAACTTATTAATAAATTTTATATATTTCTGTATATCTTTATTACTATTATATAATTCAAAAACTTAGTTATCTCTGTAATATCATTCAAACTAATATTTTTTGGAATGTGTTCCGCGCATGCGTAGCTGATTAAATATTTTGAGAACGAAATTCTTTAAGATACCGGTTCTTATAATTAAAAAAATTCATTAACAATGATTTAATATGTTTTCATTTTTTTAACTCATTAAATAAGATATAGAATAATTTATTATTTTTACAGTAATAATACTTTCCAAAAGTTCGTGCTTTTAATTTAGAAAACGTTCGTTACAATTTAATCTTGTGTAGTATATTTTTGAACTAAAATGTACCATCTGATGATTAATTAAAAAACAGTAAAAATACCTTCCTTAAATATATTTTATTTTCAACTCTACACAACGATGATTTTTAGCTTGAATAAAGTAGAAACTTTATTAAATTAATATTATTTTCTTAGTGTGTTATAATAAAAAGAATGAGAATATATTTAATAGTTTTTAGGAAGACTTTTTTCACATGCGATTGTCAATTAAATATTCGAACCACGTGATTAACCAATTTAATGCGCGTTTTCTACGAATAAAACTTTAATACAAATGTTTGCTAAAAATTTTAATCACGTAAACAAGATAATGTTTGATTATAGAGTATTTTGTTGAATTATGAAAGTTATTATAAATTTACCTGGCCTTTCTTTTAACCAATCCTAGTAAATACCATTTATTAATAAAAAAAAAGTAGCAATATCTTTAAAAAGTTATCAGAATATAAAAATGTCTAATATGAACATTTAAATTATCATAAAAGATAAATAAAATCATAAAATTTAATATAAAACAAAGGATCTTTTGAATTTTATAAAGTAGTTTATTATAGTCTATTGATCAAAAATGGAGGTTTTACAGGTTATATTTTTAAATAAACTTATATAATATATAATCATGAGCACAGCGAACCAAAATATTACTAGCAAAACTAAATTTCTAATTGATTGAATCATACATACCCACAAATACTATCATGATTGCTATTATATTTAAATTTTTTATTAAAAATCATCTATACATACCTATAGACCAAAATACTATGAAATAAATCCATGAAAGCAGATGTGTATAAAGAAGCTATTTGTTGGTTAGTAGAATATTGGAAAATACGTACCAATAAAATCTTTAAAGTCATTTTCATATTATAATATTTTTCTTAAAGATTGAATGTAACTGAATAGAGCCTTTCTATTAAAACAAATATACCCAAAAGTTAGAGCTCGCTCGATGAATGACAAAAGTGTAACACGTAATATGGTTATTGTATTGCGGTTTAAGATGATAGAATACAGCTCTAAGCTTGATCATGTATGAAAAACACTTGAAAATATACAGTGAACTAATTAAAATAGCTACCAATCTAACATAACTGTAGATAGTTAGCTTTACTGTATAGTTAAGAATAACATTCATTCATACAAAAAATGTATACAATTATAAGAGCTTTTCCTAATGAATATTAACTATTGTTATTCTTAATATGATTAAAAATAGGCATATCTATTTAAATTAAGAATCTATGTAAAATAAAAGTGTATTTAATGAGAAGAAAATGATTGAATAAGACACCACTTTTGATTTATTGGTATGTTTTAGATTTAAAGATAACTGACAAGAAAGAATCTGTATGATAACTAAAAATTATTCGTTATTTATAAAGATGCATATGATAAGCAGAATTAGACAGTATTCACAAGTCTAACCCATGAAAAATGATGTAATAGAACAAAGGATTCATTAACAATATGTAATATTGCTTTAAATAAGGATGATAATGGAGTTTAAATAGTATTCTAATCGATTATGCATTAAGGAGTTAGTCTTTTGGGGTCCCTCGGGAATAGACAAGTTTTTCGCACATTACCGAGACTCAGATAGAAAGATAGGACTCTTTCAAGTCCAATACCACCACCAGCATGTGGAGGTACTCCATATTTGAATGAGTCAATATAAGCTTGTATGGTTTCAAGTTCTATTATATTAATAAATTATGTAATAACAACAAATAATCATACTTATGTTATGATGTTTGGCTCTTTCTATTAATAGTTGAGGATCATGTATTCGTTGAGCTCCTGAAAGCACTTCTTCACCACGCATAAACATATCATAAGAATTGCTAAATTTCTAAAGAGAAATAACAATACAGTTATAAATTTTAGTTAAAAACAGGTTCATGTGGATCTGGCATGGTGTAGAATGGACGTACTGCAAGAGGATATTTATCAAGAATATAAAAATCAGTATGATATTTTTCTTTGACTAATTTTCCCAATAATTTTTCATTAGGTGTGCTTAAAATGATGTCAATCTGTAGAATAGAACAAGAATGTAGAGTGTATCTACCTAAGGTCATCATAATCACCAATTTCAATTCCAGCTTCTCTAAGCAATGCTATCCCTTCTTTGTAATTTAAAATTAACCTAAAATCAATTTTAAATACACAAGAGCATACAATAAGATAACTAAGCAGTTTTACAACTTTAATATTATAGTAGAATATCAAAAAATCTTTATTATATAATAAAAAAAGTATCATACGGTTCATCTAAGAATTCAAATGGTTCTGAAGGAAACTGACGATTAACAATTTGAATCTCAGTACCATACCTAATATGAAAGATTTTTAAAATGAATACCATTAATGAAAAAACTACACATCTCTTAGACCTTTAAAAATGTAGATGAAAAGCTTGCCAATCATGGAAACAACCTTAAATATTAATGTTATGAGATCATAATTATGAGATAATTAAAATAGAAATACTTCATGATAGTGTTCATTAAAGGCCATTTCCAAGTCTAATCCAGTAAATTCACACAAATGTCGATGAGTATTGCTATCCTCAGCTCTAAAAACTGTAGCAAAATAAGCAATTTTTGTAATATGATATTTATTTTTAAATAAAAACCAGGTCCAACGGTATAAACTCTTTCAAAATCACTAGATATAACCATTTGCTTATATAGTTGAGGAGATTGTGCCAAAAAAGCATTTTTATTAAAGTATTCAACTTTAAAAACATTTGCACCACCTTCACTAGCAGCTAAATTTATCAATTCCATATTTGATATATACAGGGTATTATATAATACCAGATATTATTTTTGGGAATTGCATTTCAACAAAACCATTTTGATCAAGGAATTCACGAAATAGTTTACATATACCAGCTTGTAAACGAAATATAGCTTGATTGGTTGTGGTCTGAAACATGATTAAATAAGATTAGCAAAGTATATTAACAAAAATAGAGAGAGAGAAGTATACTCTAAGGTCAATCCAACGATTATCTAGTCTAGTGTCTTGGTTTGCACGACTCAATTCCTCCTATGTTGAATACCAAATGAAAATAAACATGCATAACTTGCCTACACTATCCATAATTCCTCTTGATGCATCTTCAATTAAAAGTGGAAGTTGTCTATCAGCACTGGTCACAACAAATATCTATACATGTAGGAGTAATAAATAAAATGAACTAACAATATAATAATTGTCGTATACTTTGCTAACATTTAACTCAAAATTCTTCACCGTGCAAGATTGAACTGGCTGTGGTGCAGCAACTACCTTGGCATATATATCAACAATACTTTCTCTTGTTATACTAATCAATTAAAATAAAATATATTATGTTATCAAAGTAACATACAATAGTTATCCTTCATACATATAAGTATTAATTGTAACATAAATAGAAAAAGCATAAAAAGTAAAATACAAAAAAATAATGGATTTTTTAAATGATAACAATTAATAAGTTTAAAATAGTTCTTTTACAGAATAAATTAATATATACTATAATTTAGATTGAGTATGATTAAATAGTTAAAAAATTGATCTATTTAATAAAAAAACACAAAATTATACTAACTAGACTAAAATAAATAAATAAAATAATACAAAATAAAAGGAATAAATAATAAAGATAGATTAAAAATTAGAATTTTAATCAAACATATAGATGAAGGAAACATATAGAAGTGAATAAAATGTATAAACAATTTCATATCTATTTACCTAGCAGCAAACTTGACCATGGGTTTACTTATTGTTGTTTCATTGGCTGATAAAATACATTGAATAGTATGTTGTTGTTGACGTAAGACAATAAAACACTGTTTCCCAGTTGCTCTGCTCGATTGATAGCGTCCTCTTACTAGTATCTCTTGATCACATAAATGATCTGAAATGGCTTCGACTTTATTCCACACACGATCTTATATTTTATATATTATTATTCATTAACTTAATTGTAATTGATTACCAGTCTTTTTTTCTGACATACATATGTTATAATTTCCATAAAAATCTCGTGAGAAATCCTAATGTATATAGTAAATTGTTCATTAACATAAAAATTTAGCACTCTATTACAACATTCAATTCTGTATACCTCAGTTATAGCTAAAGCTGCCATATTTTTTTCCATATTTTTATTTTTTCTGTCCATTTTTTCTTGTTTTTTTGCAGCTTTTTTCTGTGCACTTTTTGAGAGAGGTTTTTCACTATCTACACCACTGTTTCTAATTAAATTATAAAATAGTTTACAAGGACAAATACATATTGTTTTCTGAATTCATTAGAGCAATTTTATATAATTTAAATTGTGACTTTCTAAATATTTGCCTATTAGACAAAATCCACCTGTTAAGACGAAACGTGACTCGTATAGGCATGCGCGCACGATTTATTATTATTTTTGTTAGTTTTGTGTGTTCCGAGCTTAAACGTCAAACACGATTTAAATTAGAGTAGAATTATCATTCGAATTTTTTTAAAATAAATCATTTGTTGTATTTTAAGTTTCATATCAACATTGATAATGTATAACACTGTGGATATATTTTAACATATCCATTTTGTACAATATGATAATGTAAATATTGATATAAAAATAATGAGATATATAACAGAGAGTAATATTAAGCAAAAATAGATCACTTATCTAACTATATTTCTCAAATAACAATAACTATTATGTTGGTTTAATAGTAAAGTTTTTCATACACAAGTCTTTAAAAGTATACAAAAGAAGAATTCATAATTTATATTTAAAAAATCTGTCAGATTTTAAATCATTTAAACGATAAATGAATATTTAGATTGATTTATTAACTTTATTTTTTTAGAAAATAATTATGGATTAATGTATGAAGAATTTTAATACAAATTCATAATAATCAACTGAAGTTCTATACCAAGAATAAAAGTATCTCATTCATTAAAATTATTAATGTGATTTTATTTATTAAAAATTATTTAATAAAAGAAAAAAATGGTTCTAATTATTAATTTTGTATAGTATTGATAAGATTGTAGTAATAGATAAATGATATTTGAGCTTAAACTAACATTACCATACAAAATGTTCATAAATAATAGTTTTAAAAGTGTCTATATATCTTTTATTAGTAGTGTGATAATTGATTATACTATAAAATGAGTGTATATTTATTTAATTACTATAAGCATCTAAAAATGGTATAAATGTCAAAAAATTCATGTAACAAATAATTATTTATATTGTTATAGAAAAAAGTGATATTTATGTTTATAGACATGATAATTAATAGTTGAATATTTTATATATTGTAGAGAAAATTGACTAAAATAATTAGATTTATACCAATAAAACTTACCTTTACAGAGAGAATTAATTGACGTAGAAAAAAAAACTTGTTTCAATTGATAAACCCACATATATTCAAATTGAAAACTGGATATTTTACTTAAAAGAAACTATTATTAAAAAATAGATTAATAATAGAAATTGACCATAACTTACAAAAAAGATTACATTTTCTATGGCAAATAAAAAAAAAGTAGACTTGAGACCCCATTTTCTTATTAATTTTAAAAGCCTATTAAAGTATAATAATAAGCTAAAATCAATTCTTTAAATATTTATTTAAGTTTTAAATTATATACTACATATATTTTATGATAGATTTTACAGCTAAAGTAAGCCAATGATAAGCAAAACGTAAAATTATAAACAATCGCATTCGCGCATGCGTTAACTTGAAAAGAATTAGGGCGCGGTTAAATTTGTGTGAGAATGGATAGTAACATTGATAAAATATAAAAAACTATGGTAATTTGAGTTATAAATAAAATATTTATGATAAAGATATAAAAATATGGTATTTATTAGAAAAATTCATGACAGAAGCTACTTTGTGTCAAGTGGAAAGATATTAAAAAGTATGGGTTATTTTTTTATTAATTACATATTGAAAAATTAAAATGTATTTTTTAAAATATAAATGAATTTAAATTTGAGTTTAAATTGATTAATCTGTAAGCTGTTTGTTATGATTTATATTTTTTTGATTTATTTGTTTATTAGTGATAATTAAAACAATCCTATCTTTCTAGAACTATAGTGATAATACAGATAAGTTAATTTTATATATATATATATATATATATAGAATTAAATGTAACATAATAAAATAAATGAGAGAATTTATTTTAATATAATGAGTGTACATACGTTATAAGAGCTAAAGTATGACATAAGATTTTTAAGTTGTACCTAAAAGACTCATTAATGACGTTGAAATAGATGTGATTTATGTTGAATTAACTAAAATTAGATTTATATTTGATATATATTTCACTTTATTGTAATGATATTATCACATTTACTAATACTAATAACAAACAAATATGCAAGATAAATATGATACAAAAATATATAAAAAAAATAGAATATAAAGTATTTTTTTAAAATAAATGATATAAAGTGCATTTATTTAAAAATAGGTTTTTTATTAGCTATTCTATATATATAAACATGTGAAAAAAATATACGTTTAAATGTCAATCTTTACCTTTGATTTCATTTATTTGTATGTATATCTTAGTGTAAAATTAAAATATTGCAGCATTTTTTTCTAAAATAATGTATTATTTATTTATTAATATAAATATTAATATTAGAAATTATTTAAATATAAATAAATATATTTTTATATATTTGTTGGATAATTACATGATATTTTGATAAAGTGATTGCTATAATAAGATATATTATATGATTAAATAATATTTAAAGAACATTTTTTAGATTAAAATTATTATAAATAATAATAAAACGTTAATTATTTTTTTAATGAAAGATTTTAAAGCCTTTATGTTAAGACGGCGGCTAGCACTAGTTATATGTAGTGAATTAATGCGTTAAGTTACTTTAAAGTAATTAAAAAATATTTTGTATGGATTTTTTAAGGTAGTCAAATAATGTTTAACTATGCTTTTACAGCTAACAATTATTTTCATTTTCAAAAGTTTGTAGATTAAATGGATTATCATCGACTTGCTCTAATACTGTTACTGTTCAATATATTTTCTAAAAATACTCATACAGAAAACAAGAATGATACATGCAAAAATGTACCTAAAATTAAAAAAAAAAATGTTTTATAATATTTATTCAATGAATAGGCTGGAATTATAGTAATAGAATCGTTCAATCAATTAACTGCGGTAGTGTATGAATCATATTGTCATACTAATATTAAAAATCCGTTCAATTTTCCTTTATGTTTCACTTTAAAAAAACATTTTCATATAAAAAGTAACACAATATTTTATTATTTACTTATAAAATTCAAATAGATCCTGATAGTTATTATTTACAGCCTAAAAAATCATATTATAAATTAAAGTCAATCATAGATATAACTAAAGCTTATGGCAAGCTTAATCTATGCTCAAATTCAAATTTAATGTTATGGTATTGTGGTGGAATTAACCTCTACTATTTAAAGTTTATATATATAGTAGTTTGTGTTTTTTTACAACATTTAATTAGAAAAGATAAAGAATCTTATCAGATTTTTGAAAAATCAGTCAATAAAATTTTTAAAAAATATTATACACCAGTAGATCGTACAATTAAACAAATAGATGTGTTTATGCCATCATATAAAGCTTATTTAGCTTATAAATTTGTAAATTTTAGAGTAAATGCTACTATTAAAGGAAAAAAACGTGATTACAAGTAGGAAATGCATTTATATTGTTAATTACCTTATTTTTTCTATAAGTTATACAACAGCTGTTCTAATTATTGATGAAGAACATATTATTGTGGTATACAACTACAAAAAAGATAATAAATTACCATCAAAATATTTTTTTGATCAATCTAAAATAAGCAAAGATAATAAAAACAAACTGGTTTCTATTTTTTCAGAAGCAGGCAACATACAACACACATTTCAATCAATACTTATTACACTAATAAAAGTAATTAGTTATAATAATAATAATAGTTTTTTAATTTATTTAAAATTAAATATAACATAGAAGTATACAGTTAATGGAACTGTTATTGATTCTATTCCACATCCATGCTATAATTCAGCTTATAAATATGATTACAAATTTTCTCAAAACATAATAAATTATATATATGATGAGAATTGGGATAAATATATTAATAAAACATTTAAATTTAAACATTCTTTTGATGCTAAGAAATGCTTTATTTTAATTAAAAAACAACTTCATATGTTAAAGATAAACAAACAATTTGCTAGCTTCTATCATAACATATTCTCATTGATTGATCTACTACCTCCAATTGAAGATAATTATATTGTGGTACACGTATTATAGTTTATAATTACAATAATAGTCATTGATTATTCTGTTCATTTACATAGATCTTCTCAGATATAGGCAATATAGATGAATATTTTTATGATAACGTTAAATACGTTAATAAAGCTATACAGATATGTGCTTTGAAAAAATCTCCGCATATAGTATTCAATTATTTTTATTACATTTATTGAGATTAAAAATTTAATAATCCTTTCTAGTTCTTGTCAATCAATTTATTTTTCTACATATATTTGACCACAATTTATATTTTTTTTTAATTAAAACTTATTATGAATTAAATGGGTCTTTTATTTTTATTATAAACATGTTAGATAATATTAATGAATTTACATTGACTTTAGCTATCTCTTGAATAGCTAGTAGTAGCTATTATTTACAACTACATTATATATGTGCTTTTTATATATTTATATTGAACTGGCTATTTATAAAAGTCAGTTTAATATCCTTTTTAATGTATGATATTTTTTTTAAATATAATGATAACAAAAATATTGCTCTATTTTTTGTAAAAAAATTAATCCAATTTATGTAGTTTGATGAAACTTAGAATCCACTACATAAATAAATGTATAAATATAGATTAAACATACATATTTACTATATTATATGGATTTTTAAACACATAATGTCATCAAATGTTGAAATTTTATGACATAGATAATAAAAATACATATAGATTTTTTATTTATATCAAATAAACTAATATATAAAATAGAATGTTTGCATTAATTATATTTATTCATTAACTTTAACTATATATATTGATAAACGTGCACTATAGTAACTAATAATTAAAAATTAAATCAAAACCCTTTATTTTTTTTAAAAACTATTTAATAATTTTCTTAAATAGACATAAAATAAATATGTAATAATACTAAGAAACATTATTATTTATTATTATTCTTTGTTAATGGCTATTTTTTATGTAATAGTAATATTGTATACAATAATAAAATAATAATCGTGTATTACGTATTTATTTTTTTTAACCAATCATATAAATTAGCAAATAATCATATGTGTTTAATTGTTAAAGTTTAGAATAGTGCAAAAAAAAGTTTTTATAGATGTTTTGAAAAGCTCTATATGATTACAGTCATAAACATTTTTAAAGATCTTTTAAGAAAACCAAAAAAAATCATTCAAGTTATATGTTAAATTTTAAAAAATAGCTTAAATTTTTTTTTTAAAGGATGAAGATATGGCATGGTTTAATGGCATTGTGATTGATGATCCTCGAATTAGTCCAATACTTGAAACTTTTGATATTAAAAATAAAACCATTATAGGTATAGTATAACAAGATTATTATTCTTTTAAAAAATATAAAATGAATAGATGTATCATCAAGTACAATGACTACATCATTTCCAAGCTATATTATTATTATATTAGTGTTAACAATTATAATGATAATATTTGGTTTGGTGCTATTTTTTTTCAACAAATACACCAATCATATTGTTTATTCAACACTTTTTAAAAGAAACATTTGAAATGCATTCAGTTGAATTAATTTCAAATGAAAATATGTGAAATGGGCTAACATTTTAATAATATTTTTCATTTCATTTAAAAAATCTGTTATTTTATCATTTATAAACTTTTTCTTTTAAAAGCTATAGTAGTGTTTAATGAATTCCAAGTTTAATTACATAAATAAATGCTAATTTATATTTTTATTAGAGTTTTTTTTCTCAAATTAAATACATTATGAGTGTTTATAAATATAAATATTTTGTTGAATCTATTAATTTAATAATTAAATATATGGGTTTTTGTTCAAAAAAAATCCTTTACTGTATGATAAATTCATTTTTTGAGATATACCTAATAATTATTATTATAAGTGGTAGTAGTAGTTTAATTCAAAAAAAAAGCCCACTAAGCTTTAAATTAGATATATTTTTTAAATATATAACTCAATTACATACAAACAACAAATCATCATCATGAAATATTATATAACGCATAAAAATAATATAAACACATTTAAAATATGAATAATCAAATAGAAACAATCATTTTATATAACATTATAGTTAGCAGTGGAAAAAAACCATTGGTAATAAAAAGATGATCATAACCAACCGTGAAAATAACATATCATGTGTTCATAAAAAATGATAGGCCATTTTTATTTGTATAGATTATCAAAACGTAGTATTCATTATTTAGAATGATATAGACACATGAATACAACAATATAAAGATAATAACTAATAGAAACAAGTGATGAACTTATTTCCATTTTTGGAAGAAAATGATTTATAAAATCAGTTTGAACTAAAAAAAATTACCATATTTTAGTTATAGATATTTTTTTATTATATAGTATTACTTTTTGTAGCCATTCCATATGTTATTGCTTGAGTCCAATATTGTGATGCTATATCACAATAGTATTTAGTTTGTTTAAATAATTCTCTATATGAATGAGGATTAATTATGATTAATAACAAGAAATTTAGTCATATACTGATCATTTTCAGCTTGACTTGTATTGTTAACTGCTTTATAGATAACAATTTTATTTTCACAAATTCTTTTTTGAAGTAGACATTTTACTTTTAAAAATATATGATTATAAAATGCTTCAAAGAATGGATTATGATTTTTTTCACTGGATAATTTAATTAATGTACTTAAAAATTAATATTTATTATCAATTAACAATAAATAAAAACTACTTGAGATATGTTTCACATTCAACAAAAAGATTATGTACTTGAAGATACTATATTATTTAGAAAATTATTAACAATATATATATACATATCTAATATACATCGTTGTTATATATGGTACAAATAAGTAAGTCAATAGAAATAATCAATACCAAAGCGAGAAATCTATCAAGCTATTACATACCATTAGATCAATAACAAATAATAATAATAATAATAATAATAATAATAATAATAGTAGATTCATGATATGACTTTGAGTAATTTTTTTATTAATTAAATCAGTAAGACAAAAAAAAATAATTAAAATATTAGAAACATTTGTAGTTAACACAAACTTACAATTTTAATAACTTAAACACAATTAAAATAGAATTGTTAAATAAAATCATATCACTACTACTACTACTAATGATATCTTTTCAATTATCTAACAAAAATAAATTACCATATTAATAGGCATTTCATAGAAACCAATTGATACTCTACTAAGAAATATATTTAGGCAGCTATATTGTTTAATAAAAAAAACTTAATTTAAATAACCAAAATCAATAATAATTACATTAATTGATTTTGTGGATGTGAAAGGATTCTAAAAAAATGTACATAAAAAAAAACAAAATTTTACAAAAATTACTGTGGAAACATTTCAGAACTTTCATTAAACAATGTTACAGATTCATTTACAAAAACTTCAAGTTTTGTTTTCAAACTAGTAAGATATGAAACAAAACCACCATCTAAAAATTCAGGATTTTCCAATTTTTTTCTTGTATGATATTCAATTTGATTATGTATATTATGCCAAACAGCAGATGGAATATTATTTATTGGACAATCAGAATCAAATGGTACAGATAATCCACCAAAAATGGCATACAATTGATTATGTTTACTTTGAATTATAGATGATGATTGATTAGCTGCTGAACCTAACATATATGTTTGTGCTGATGATGATGGATGGTTATCGCTACTATTTGTAGGTAGTTGAGTAGTTATTTGATAAGAAGGATTATTATTAAAATTTTGATAATTACTATTATTCATAGTTGAAATATTAGATTTTAATATCGATGGATGATGATTATAATGATGATCATATTTATTCATATTGATACGATTTAACAATTCTTTATCAACTTCACTATTCAAATTGTAGGCTACCTTACAATAGTCATGATTAGAATTTAATGTTTGTTGCTGTTGATCAATTTTATATTGATTATTATCATTATTATTCTTGTTGTTAGGTAGTAAAATTGTATTTTTATTGTTACAATAATATTGCTGTGTAGATGATGGTATAGAACTAGTAGATGTGTTGGTACATGTAGGACCATTAAAAGAGTTTGATTGAAATGAAATCATACAATTATTGTTCATAGTATTGTTATTAGATGATGAATTATTTGTATTAATACTAGTAGTTGGTATGATATAAATTTTATTATTACGTCCACCATTTCGATTATCAGGAATTTCAACAATCTCATTTTTTGTTGTTATAGAACATAAAGGATGCTGTTGGTTGTTTTGGTAATTTTGTGCTAATGAGGTCATATTACTATTTGCAATAGTATTATTGTTTGCTTTAAATTGCTGTTGCTGAATATAACGCTGGTAAAATTCATTAACATTTGAAATATTATTATTATTATGATATAATAATTTAGAAGGAATTTGTTGTCCGTTACTATTAACCATTGTATTATTGTTATCATTTGTACAGGTTAATAAGGGCTGTGATGCACTATATTGATTATGTGTAGAAACATTATTAGCTAGTGTTACACTGTTTTGACTTGGAACAGGGTTTATGTTGTTGTTGTTGTTGTTGTTGAAGGTAGTAGTAGTTATATGCGATGGTACATTAATTAAGCGTTGAACACCTTGTTGTTTTTGAGGGTAATGATTAACACCTGTCGTATAAGGTAGTTCCTGAGGTTGCTTAGATATTTGTGATGATGAAAAATTCTTCATACTATACTCATTATCATTGTTAACATGATTAGGAATAGTTAAAATTGTATTTTGGTCATTTTCCCCATTATGAACTGATTGCTGCATAACCTTTTGAATTGTTGCCATTTGTTGATTCAATATATGACTACTAATGGCATATTGGTTAAGCTGATTTTGTAACTGCCCATTATTGACGTTATTATTATTATAAAAGTTTTGGGATGAATCATTTGCAATTATAGTAGCAGTCGAGTTATCACTAATACCACATAATTTGTGATTTGGTATGATGTAGTTCTGTGTAGCATGTTGTTGTGTGGATGTCGCTGCATTATTTTGTATATAATATTGAGCATTTTTGGAATCAATATTATTAGAGCCAACGTACAACATACCATTAGTTGTATTGACATTATTAGCAGTGATAGCAGCATTATTGCTAGCATCATAAAAAGTAGGATTACCATGAGTTGCAGAATAATTTAAAGTATTATTTGTATTTATATCTAAAGGACAATCAATTCTTCCCATAGAATTTATTGCTTTTGCAGTTGATGAGGATTGATTAAGTAACAACTGATGTTGGTTTGCATCACTAATTAACTTATTACAATCATCAACTTCAAAACTATTGCAATATGTTGTTAATATACCAAGTATATGACTATATATGACTATTTTATCATTATCGATACTAAGATGTGGAGTATTTAATTGATTATCCAATACTGATATTAAATTTTTAATTTCAGAAATTTGAAGTATACCATTTTGATGTTTGTTTACAATAACAACCACTAATTGTTTTAGATAATTATACAATTGCTGATTCTCATCAGTAGCAAGAACATTTAACCCACTTCGTAGCTGAATATATTGACCATTTTGATCATTTTTAAATAGATGAATAATATCATTTATGATATTGTTACTAGCAGCAGTATTTCGTACAATATTTGTAAGTACAATTTGATTATCATTATTTGAGTTATTATTTATGTTGTTGCTACCATTATTAATGGATAAAGATGATAAAATGTTCGAATCAGCTAAACATCGAAGCTGCTCTGTTAATAAACCTTGTGATAGTAGACGTTGTACAAAACTATTATCATTTATATTAAAATTTTCGTATGACGTAGATTGATTCAAATTGGCATTATTATTTGTTGAAATGGCAGTAGAACTCATATCATCCGATAACAATATCTGTCGTGGTTGTGCTACATTATTACTATAGCATGTACCAGGTGTAGGTATCACACCATTATAAGAAGATGGTATAGAAGCACATGATAATACTTGATTTATAGTATTGTTAGCTTGTGCTGAAATTGTTGGTGGCAATGGATTAATATCTACTGTTTTTGAATGAAGTAATGCAGATACAGGTGGTGGTGGCGGTGTAGGAGCAGGAGGTGCATACGATCTCATTGATCGAGTACTCTGTGCTTTTCTACCATTACCTTTCGAAGAACCACTGCGTTTGGTCTTGTTGTTAGATGAACCAGCTCTTATTTTATTGCCAATCGGATGAGCAGCATTAATTGCCATATTTTGTGATAGCTGTTTACTTGCTATTAAATTGCTTTTGGGTGTATAAGATTTTCGCGGTGGACTTTCACTCATTACCATTGAAAAACAATCATTCAACAAATCACTAGTTGTATTGTTGTAACAAGTTATGTCTACATTTTTATCGTCTTCAATACTTGAAACAAATGCAGATGAAACTCCGCACTGAGTGACAGTAGTAGTTGTAGAAGGGTCTGCAATAATAGTACTTGTCAATTGATCGTGATTATCTATGTTGATATTTTCTGCGTTTTGAGCACCAAAAAAGTTTAATGCTTGTTCCAACTCTTTATCACTCACTGGTGTCGCTGAATTTAGCAAATCCTCCATAGTAATATTGGTCATTTTTGAGTTGGTATCAAGTTGATCTACTTGATTGTTTGAAAACAATAGATTGACTTCCAAGGGATTATTTTCAATTGTTTCAAAAGAACAATTAATTAATTGAGTATCCGTAGGGCCATGTGAATGTAACTCTTTTACAGTATTTTCTGTGTCACACGCAACATAACTTTTATTTCCATCCATCTTACATGGAGTAGAATTTTTGTTATTTTTATTAGTAATATTTGACAAAGAAATGGGTAATAGATCTACTGGTTGGCTATCAACATTTTTTAAATCGTTTGTGCCTGTATCTTCAGTAGATTTAAAATCTATGTCATTAGATTTGATAAATGTTGACACATTTGGTTGGGTGGCAGCACTATTATCTATATATAGGTATTTAATAAATAAAATATACAAATAATCAACATATAATGGTAATAGATAAATTGAAAAAGTTTAAAGTACTTTCAAGAAATTTTTCACCATTCAACCACTTTCCTCCAATTAAAGCATCATGAACAGGAGATAAAACATTAAGCGGAGTAGCCATTATAAAGTCATCGATGTTGTCTGTATTGCTCTCAATAAAATTTTTATTGTTTTGCAATATATTGAAGTTGTTTGGGCTATTCTCAGACTCGCCTGTTAATATAAAGTCATTATGTTTGACTTCATTACATACAGAGTGCTCTTTCATTTGAAGTAGAGATTCATTTTTTACATTATCTGTGGTTGATAGTTGGATATCACCATCAGTCGCTGTAGAATTGACTCTATAATACACAGTCATTACAAACTGAGAAAGAGTATAGCATTTAATTTTTTTAACGACATCAACAAGCTTATTATTGTAAATTTTGGATCAAATATATTAAAATTAGGAATTAAATAGGAATACAGTATCAAATTTTATTATTTTTAAAATACAATAGATTAGAGTTGAAAAAATTATAGTGTTAAGAGAGTTATTGCATAAATGTGTATACATTTCAAAAAAGACATATTTTACTCATTTCAACGAGTAATTATTATAAATAAAAAATCTAGCTTATGCCTATTCAAAATTTACTAATTATTTTGCAAAGCAACGCACCGTAACAGCATTTTAATTAGAATAAAACCATAAAGTTTAAGCTTTTATTAACATTCAAATGCTTTAAAAGAAAAAAGTTAAAACATTAAAGGCTTACTTATGGTAATTATCTAAAATGAGAATATTCACAAAATGATGGCACATGAAAAGTATAAAAATGAGTATAATAATTATGTGTACTTAAGGTATGGCTTTAAAAACAGAGTACACATACAGTGTACTATTAATGCAGTAATTAATAATAATTCATAATGTGTTTATACAATAAAGAATATATACCACTGTATTATAAACAAAAAAATTGCACTTTTTAACATAAAAAAAGATTATAATAGTATTATAAGTACTTTTTATAAATTATAATGAAGAGAAAAAAAATATTATAGTGTAATAAAAATGTTAATTATATGTATTATATGTATAGGATTATAAAATTAGATTTTTTTTAATAATAAATGAATTGATGAAAAAATATTTGAAGCTTTAACATGGTGCTAATAGAAATTGTATAAATGTTCTTTTAAGAAATTATATTGTTTCTATAGCTACTATTTATCTGCGCATATTTATTATCAATCCCAAGATTTACACATCAGCATTAAATAATTCCAGACAAGGACAGTAGTTTTAATAAAAATGTTTAGTCTTTAATAATAATACATTCAAGTATACTAACAAAAATTATAAGTGTTTTATTAACAAAACTAAAATATACAAGTTACTAAAAACATAGAATATGAAAATCTATGAGTATTGAGTTTAATATTTTTCATATGTATTAAAAAAACCTTAGTAGTAAATATGAAAGTACAATGATACACCATAAAAAAATTAAAGGATTTAATACTATACAGTGGGATTAAACCCATTATTTATAATATAATTGTATTAAACAAAAAATAAACGCGAATATTAATAAAATAGACATACATATCAATAGATTGAACAGCATTTGCTTCATTCGTAGCCACACGCATGGAATCATTGTACACAGTCATTGAATTATGTTGAGTCGATACAGGCATATCCATTTTATCATGACAAGTTTTTACGATATTTTGAAGATTTGATGGAGATATTTTACTCACATTTTTTGGAAGTAAAACAGTAGATGAAGAATTAGAAGATATTTTTGGCATTAGGTGTAGTTCTGGTAAAGATTTAATAGTGGAGTTTTTAGAAGGAATGTCCAACCCAAGATATGGATAATAGTCGGTTTCTTTTTGTTTTTTTTGTAAAACAACGGATTTAAAGTTGGTATAACTTTCTAGTAGCTGTGTCTAAAGAATAATAAAAATAGTAAAATCAGATTAAATTTTCAAATTATATTTATAAAAATAAAATCAAGTAGAAATTACTTTGGATTTTGGTGTGGATAATATATCGGAAGGTGGTGTTGGTGTTGTTTCACTAAAACTATGACCTATAATATATAATCAGTATTTGAAGAAAATCAACGAATAAAAATATCTCATATGTATAAATATACAATGAGAATCATCAATTAGGTTGTAAGTAGATTGTTGTTTTAGCAAATTCTTATTCATATCATCATTTAATATTCGAATGGCTGGTAGAACCTTTTTTGGGGTAAAAGAATTAGCAGCCAGTAATTGGCGACGTTCCTGTGCTTCATATTTTAATTTTAGTATCTCTTCCTCATTCAATGGAGTTTTTTTAATATCAGGTCGTAGACTAGGTATTACTCCTTCTATAATCATAACATGTATAAATATACATATGCGAAATAATAAAAAATTTTAAAATAATGATTACTGCTGCTCATCCAAGAATGATCTAAAGTATTTTCTTTCACTACCAACCTATAAACATAAAAATATGAAACAATTATGATAAAACATATAAGCCTTAAAATAAATCAATTTTTAGTTGATATTACAAATAAAATCTATAGAATTAACACATACTGATTGCAAATTAAAATCAAGCTACATTACCTACTAGATGGTACTATCATCAATTATTACTTTATCACAAAAACCCTAAATCTATACAAAAATGGGAGAAAATTCTATAAAAATTATTTTATTTTTTCCTATTAAATGTAACTATAACTTTTAAATACAAAAATAACAATATTATGCTCATCATAATGTATTACACTGAAATAAAATTCAACAAACCATTTAAAATCACAGTAATATAATAAAATATCAGTATATTACTTTTAAAACATAAAAATAATAGTTTTAAAATACTTGCAGTCTTTAGGCCAGTTCAAGTAGGGTTAAAAAAACGCTCGTAATCGCAGTATTAAAATGAGTCAAATTGAAAACATACGAAGGCGCCCGTTTACCTCCGAAGGATTAATCACAAATGATTGTTTTATTATAAAGTGTCAAAAAAGCATACATTCAATTGGCTGAATATATTGGAATAAATTTTATATAATAAATGTGTCATAAAAATATCTGTATCATAGAATTTGACTATTCTTGTAATAAGCCGACTTAGCATTATTCATTGGAAACTTTTTTATTTCAGGTAAAATTATTAAAATTATTTTATTTAAAAAAAAACAATTAAAATAGTTATATTAGTATCATATCAGTATTTTTTTTTGTGTAAAAGTTAACCAACCATATAATTAAATAAATCCTTTGGTAATGTTCAAATAAATTGTGCATAGTGTACCATCATATGACATGGTAAATTGCGTTTTTTGAAGCTCTATTAGTTAATTTTATCTCTCAAAAAAACTTATACTATTATAGTTATGATAATGTGAACAATGTTACACGTTTACATGGTAATTATTCATTAAAATAGAACATAAATTGTGAAAAATCATATACCTACTCACAGCTATTAAAAATGTTAGCGTGATTTGTGTTTTTATGTGATATTTATCTAAAAAGTTTATTGGTTCATTTGATACCAGTCAATATTTGTTTGATCACCAGTAAATACATATGATTAATCCTTTGTGATCTAGTAACATGCTTTCTTAACCTTAAATTTATAGTCATAACATTTTTCATTTATAAGAAATTTATAAAAATAATAATTTGATATCATAAAATATGTATTTATTCATATATAATTTATACAGAAGTTTATGATTTAATTGAAAAA
The DNA here is from genome assembly GCA_001407235.2 of Kudoa iwatai. Classification (NCBI taxonomy): domain Eukaryota; kingdom Metazoa; phylum Cnidaria; class Myxozoa; order Multivalvulida; family Kudoidae; genus Kudoa; species Kudoa iwatai. The sequence continues at coordinate 43,593 of JRUX01000986.1, forward strand.
TACTTTAAAGGTATTGTTTGTTTGTTATTTTGACTAATGTATGTGCAACACAAAGTCGTCATTAATGTCGGTGAATTGTTCTTTTCATTGGTTCTTTAGTTTTAATCACAATTAAAAGATACCAAATAGCTAAAACTATTTTATTATACAGTAATTCATCTCGATAATAAAATATTAAGACAATTTTTTTGTGTACATTGATTTGTAACATAAAATACCAATCTCATTGCAGTTTTTTGTATTTAAATGTCCATAGAGAGATTCTAAATAACAGGTATAAATGTCACTAGTAAATTATTACTAGTATATACTATATCATTTTAGGTTCAATATACACTCTCCATTTGAATTGAATAACAGTCATTTAGGTCTATGCAACTGAACTCTAATAATTCTATTATCATTAAGTATTATATTTATATAATTAGCATATAAACATTTTAAATTTATGAAATATGTACCAATTATTTTCATTTAGCCATCATATTTTTCATAAAGTAGCGTTATATTAAATTCACTTAACAGCTTAAGTAAATATTCTCCATAATACAAATGGTATAGTAATTTTTTTTAAATAAAAGTAATTTCTTTTAAAAACATCCATTGAAATCTACACAAATAATACCATGTTACTTTAAATACTATTAACAAAAAAAAACCTATTCACAATAACAGGTTCATATATATTCAAAAGTTAAAACATTCGATATTTATCTTATAATTTAATAAATATTAGTAAAAATTTGAATGTTTGATTAGTGTAACACAACTTCTAGTACTAGTCTTTAAAGTGTTGGTTGCGTGCGCGCATAGAGTGTTCATATCGTTAAAAATTCTTACTTAATATGGAGATAAATCATATCAAATATTAATTTAATAAATTACAAAAAAAAGTTATAATATAATCAAATTATTAATCATTATAATATTTTAACCAAAATAGATGAATCAAAGTTATTAATGCTATCGCCATATGGTTGGTTCACATAAATAACAATATTAAACAGTATATATTTTTTTTTTATTTAATGTTATTTTATCGTATCAATTAAAATAATTAGATAATTCAAATAGTTGTTTAATGAATAATATGGTGGGATGGCATTAAATGGATTAAATTTTTGTTTTTATCCTCAAAGATATATTGACTTTAGTTTAATAAAGTAAATCATAATAAAATGATAAATTTATTTAGTAATAATACATTAAAAATTAAAATATACAAAAATATCTCATAAATGATACAAATGGGGTACATTTTATGGTAGTTAACAATGTGTTAGATATGGAATAATAAAAATTACATATTTTTAGCATTCACAATTAATTTTTATTGATTAATAATGATGTTTATTACTTTAAACATCTAGTTTTTGAATAATGTGTGACTATAATATGTTTTCTTCTATTAGAGTAACTTTATTATCGTTATAAAACGACAGCAAAAAATTTATTTCTTGTAAGCTACACAATATTCAATACTCAAGTGTATTTTACAATATTACATATATTGTATTTCAATATATTTGTAGTTTTAATTTCTAAAAGTTTTAATACAGTTTTTACTAGTCAATGCATTAATTAAAAAAAATTACCCGTCATTTTTCATTTGTAGGAATATGCATGTTTCTACGCATGCGCATTAAAATACGATTGTCGTTATGAACAAGTTGATCGTTGTCATATGGTTGTATAAAGGCTAAATTTTTTCATATCTCAAACATTCAATACAGTATTTTTAAATTTTAAAAAAATTATTAAACTATATCTAATATCCACAGCCTATTGTGATAATAATGACTGATGGCATCAGTTAAATGAAAACTTTTACGTTCAATTTTAGCTATTAATAGTTACTTTTTCAAATGTACCTAAGCCTAATCAATTTTTTTATCTAAAAAATTACTATAAAAAAATCTCTATAAGCAAATAAATCATTTAAAAAGAGTTTTAAATATAGAAAAGTGTAAAATACACTTTCTAGTAAATATATATGCTATAGAAAACCACATTGTCTACTCAAATATGAATTCTATAAATAGGTGTCATTTACAAAAGTTTGGTAATAATTTATGTCGGCATTTTATGATTTTGTTAAAGAGCCTCATATTAAATATATTTTTATGAGTTATCCTAGTTTCTATACACAAAATAGTATTGACAGGCAAAAAACACAATGATATTTAATCGAGGCACTAACTTATCTCATCATTGTTCACCTTACCATATTATCTAATATACAATAGGATAAAGCTTAGACAAAATATCATAACAGTTTAAGACAAATTTAATTTAATAATTTATCCATTCTAATTTTAAAACTCAAAAATGACTTATCTTTCAGTAATCCGATCTTCAATGTCAATATTAGTATAGAATTCGAATATAACAAGTTTAAAAATTCCATATTTATAATAAATAAAACATAGATACAACTTAAAAATAGTTATAAATACAATTACCATAGACATTAAAGCATTGTATAGTTATTAGTCAGATAATAGGCATCTTCAAAATGAGGCAAATGTTTGACACTCGACACGCATGCGTGGATTACATTGATAAATGTAGTTTAATTGGCATTTGTTTGTTAACAGAATTTGAACGTTTTTTCTTAATCCTACCATAAGTATATTTTTTTAGTTACTATCTATTATAAAAAAAATCATATAAGTTTATAGTTGTCATTTATTACAATAATTCATTTATTAATTAATCACCATAATACACGATACATAACCTGTATAATGTATTACATATATCAGATAGAAAGAAAATAATGTTGTTTTTAAATATCTAAATAACAATTTTATATTCAAAAATTGATATATAAACTGGTTATGTGAACATTAGTCTTTAAAAATATGATGAATTGCTTCATTTTTTTTATTATTTATTTTTAATGTAATACCTTTAACAATTATTTCATTCTGATATGAATAGAAATCTTCAAGATAGTAGTTTAAAAATATGTTGTAAATTATTTTAAATACAGCTAAAAATGATATTTAATCAGTTTATAGATCACAATAATGTGTTTATACTTAAGTCTCCTTAGCCTAATAAATTAAATGAATAATTTAGTTGTTGTAAAACATGTTTAAACAAATATTATATGTTAATAAATAAAAAAAATATATTTTCTCTCCATATAGTTATCTCTTAGATTGTTTATCAATTAATCAGCTTTTTATTTAGAAAAAATTCATTCTAATAGTTTTTCTATATATTTTTTCCTCTATTTAGCAATGAAAAATGTTATATCTATTAGAAAAATAAGCATCATCAACTAAAGTATATGGATACAGCCAATATTAAACCAAAATCACGCATGCTCATTAAACCGGCACGGAATTATAACGGTTGTGGGCGTGTTTATTTTTGCAGTTAGATGTTACAGTTGAATAGTGTACAAAAACAAAATCTAAAATGCCACAAATATAAAAAAATTGGAACCTCATTATTAGAACCTTATTTATCATTACTCTGGAATAAATGTGTAGATTGGGTTCCAAAATGGCTATCTCCCAATATGATAACATTACTTGGTATAACCAATAATGCAATACCGGTCATATGGTCATTGTGTGTATTAAAATTTGATACATCCAAATATGTATGTAGTTTTAGATAGTTGTGATTAGGAATAGAATGTGATATTATAAAATGATAAATTTTTTTAGGTGCCAAAATATCTTTTGATTTGGATGTCTGTAAGTTTGTTTATATATCAATTGTTGGATGCTTTGGATGGAAAACAGGCACGAAGAATCAATATGTGCAGTCCATTGGGTGAAATATTTGATCATGGATGTGATGCGTTATCGACATTATTTGTAACTTTAATGGCAGGATTAGCAATTGTACCTAAGGGTATTGAGGAAATGTTATTTTTATATGCCATGGGAGTATTTACATGTTCATTTTTGTTTCATTGGCAAACATTTGTTACTGGTTCTATGTTATTCACATCGTAATACCCACTGATTATAAACTATATTCTATTATTTATTATAAAATTTAGATTAAGTGTTACAGAAGCACAATGCTCAGTTATGCTTATTTGTCTTGGCCCAATAATAATTAATCGCGAAATCTACCATTACCAAGTAAATATTATTTTGTTAGTAGTGTTAGATGATATTGTAGTATACAAAGATAAATTTTTTAATGTATTTAAGTGTTTTAAATAACTACTTGTTTTAGCTATATCTATGTATTAATTGATTAAAGTGTTGAAATGTGTTCATTATATAGTAATCATTGCTATGCTTTATTTAAAATTTTTTTTTCGTTCTTTTAGCTAAATTTCACTTTTTTCAAAATTAAATTAGCAACTAATTTTATGCCTTATTTTAATAACTTTAATTCTATGCATTTTTGTGGCTTATATTTTTATAATCATTTGTTATTTTTTAAAATCTTATAAGAAATAATTTCATAAGTGATACATTTGTCTATATGCTATTTTATTTGCTATTTAAATCTATCTGTTTAGTTTATTAGTAAAAATGGGCGCGATATCTATTAATTATTAAAGTGTGTTAAACCAGGTGGTTATCATGTTCCCGTACTACCTTAGCAATTATTTTAAGCCATTTATTATATAAATTACTTCTTTAATTGTGTATTTTAAATATTTTTTTATAAATAATAGCATTTATTTTGTTATTCAATAAATTCTATTGTAATAACGTCATCACCTTTCTCAGGCGCTGTACTCTATAACTTTTATAATTATACATAGCTTAGCTTCTTTTTTATAAAAATATAGACCTAATTTTTTATAATTCTAGTTTTTTATTGTTTGTTTCGATAAACCATACGAAATATTTACATTTATTGGTATGGATAGCATGACATATGAAAAATTAATATTTAAGTCAGTAAAAAATTTAACATTTATTTTTAAATTATTATATTATAAAGAATCTGGGTTTTTTAACTATCCTTTTTAGTTTCTTGGTATACCCATTATATACCTGTTTCTCATCCCTGTTATCATCAACCTTATATACACTGTAATCGTAATGTTTGATCGTATATGCAATAATGGCACTGGAAAAGATGGATCAACAATTGCAGTAATTTTTTCATATTATAGCTTTTAATATATAAGATTTACTAGAATTCAAGCGTCATATCACCCGGAATATCACCTCTTATTTTGCTATACACTGCCTACTATATCTATAGGCATTCCCCTTCTAATTTAGTTGTCAATGACTTTTATATAATCATAATTTTCTATGGAGTCATATTTGGAAAGTTATCTTTAAAAATTTTAGTAAATTATTCAATCTCCTTTTTTAATGCATATGTAAGCATACTTAAATAGGTTTCTTTGGTAACAAAATCGCTTTATTTTCCAGCTGATAGTTGCCTACTGTTTCCATTGTGTATGGTTATTAATATATATATTGGATGCCCAATCAATGAATTTTTACTTCTAAAAGGCCTACTTGTATAATTATTTGTTTTGTCTCTATTTAATACTTTTCTTAGGTAATTTCTTTATTCGATTGGATTAAATATTTTGTTTCTATATGTTTGGAATTTTCAACCGTTCTCAACATACCTATTCTTTTGTGTAATTCTTAGATTGTAGTTAATTCAATATTTATTTTTAAATCTGTGTCTAAATTTTATTTTAACGTTATTTTTTTTAAACCATGTTAAAATAAGTTTTTTAACAAGAATATTCCATACTATTGTTTTTACTATAGAATATTTACCCCATGCTAGGAAATTGTTATTGAATCAATCAAATAGTGTACCACATAGACATAAATTGAACTTTATCTTGTTTTTAAGCCATAAAGAAATGTTGAACAGATCAGTATGATGACTTGGCCTTTATATAACCCTTATCTCATAGAACTGTTGCTACATCACCAAAAGTAGATATCTACACAATTTTAGAGCCTTTGATTTTAAGAAGTAATGCTATAGCTTTAAATAAACTGTATTCCTTATTTATTGTACTATTTTTCCTACAAAGGCCCATATTCAGTACTTTACATTAGAACCATTACTATACGCATTAATCTCATACTAGAGGAAGCTTATGAGCAGTTGTCTATTCTTGCATTAGTTATAGTATACTTGAGTTTTAGTTAATCCAATTTATTTTATATTTCTAAGCAATAGTACAATTTTTCTTAATGTTTAAATTATTATAATGATTTTTAACGTAATTGTGCATATGTTTTGTACAGCTGCTTGAAACTGAAGATCATACTGAGTAATTGCCTATTTTATGTATAGGTTACTTTGTACCATGCAAGTTCAACTATATCCTTGATAATAGCTACCAATTTTCCACTAAACAACTTATTAAGTTGATTTTTTTAAGCTCATTAACTATTTTTATGTTACATTATTAAAAACATGTAAAAAAAAATATAAAATATAGGTCAATTACTGAGCTTTACTGTTAAGTAAGATATTATGCTGAGTTTATTTAAAAAAATGTAGTGTTTCCTTTTTATATGTAATATATCCTTTATCAGAAATTACTAAAATTTGTTATTTAATTCACCATTACAATCAATGTAAAACTACACCATTTAGAGAACTTGATTCAAAAATTTGTTTGATCTAGTCATAATCGCCTCTATCTATCACAATTTAAAGATAAGTATATAAGCTGATATATACACTTGATACATATTATACTATTCAATTTATTTATTTATTATTTCTTTTTTTAAATACTAAAAACCTGCTAGTCATCACAAACACAAAGTCATATAATGCAGTGGAAGAGATAAACAAAATATTAGCTCAGCAGATATTAGTAATATGTTTTATTGAACCTTTTTATATAATTTTTCCACTTTTATTATCCATATCTAAGCTATTATAGATTTCAATCAATACATATTTATAAAATTTGATAATTGCCATTTTTAAAAAGGATATTATGCTATATAACGTTAAGATCAATTTTCTAGTGCAGATAATATGCTAATGACATTTTTTGTAGTATAATAACATCGATCGAGTAGAAAAGCTAATTAGCCTTGTAAAAAAAAATTAAGCAATAAATTATCACTTATTGTTGCATGTATAATATTTTAATGAATAAAAAAATATATTTAAAGAGGCCATCAAGCTTGTTTTAACCTAATAAGTAAATAGATTTTTTAAACTCCCTCAAAAACATAAAATCGATTCTAGATTGTTAATAATAACCTACATTTAATGCAGTATCTTGTCTTTATAACTATAAAGCTATCATAATATAAAATAGCTAGTAAAAAACAAAGTATACCAGCTAATTTATATAATAATAGAGCTTATATAAGCTTTCTTATCTAATAATATATGGAAAGAAGGATTTTTTGATATCATAATTTGTTCTATAAACACTTGTTTAATTTATATAATAGCTATTCTATAGCTATAAGATAATTATAAATCACAATGAAACATTAGTTCAATCCTATTTCTAGTTAAAAAAGTTTTTTTTAAGTAATTGGAGTGATGAAATGCAGGTTAATTTTAATATATTTTTTTGCATGAATAAAATTATGGCTTTATTAAACTAAACAATTTAATAAACTGTATATATGTACATAAAAATTAATAAAAGATATTTTTTTCCAGTAGTTTTGTTATAGATTTATTTGTAATAATGGTACAATTTAGATATGGTTTTAAATTATCTAAAACCAGGGATTCTAGAGATAATTCATGACTACTAAAATAAACTTCTTTATTGTTTCAATCATATCTTGACTTGAAAACGTTTTTTAACAATTAAAGCTTTTTAAATTTGCATAAAAAATTATATTACAATTTTTGATTTTAATAAAAACCATGTAAACTTGAAATAAATATGATTTTGTGACTGAATTTTTCAAGTTTGAGACTATATTTATATATGATGCAGGTTGGCTGTTATCTATGTTATGAATGCATGATTATATTGTGTTTAATCTTATTATAGATTTTTTAAAGTATTATCAAATGTAATCATCATAAAAAAGCTCTAAAATAATAATTCTTATCTAAAAAAAAGAATATCAGTACGTTTTATCATTTATTCCTTAAAACTAACTTTAAAATAATGTTAGTTTCTCTTCGATAAAATTTGGAAAAATTCCTTTTTTTAGTGCAATCTATTTTACATTCAGTTTTTTCAGAATTCTATTTCTTATATAAAATCTTGGAGGTTACTCCTTTTTTACAATAACATCCAATAGCTATAATTAAAAAATAATATTTAGCATTTTCTCTATAATAACTCTATGATCAAAGTAAACTTTTTATTATATTAAAAAACTATTCAATATTTTCATAGTAGATGTAATGCGATAAATTATAGATATCAAAAGCACCATCATATTTGATATTAGTAGTGTTACTACCGTACCAAATACAGAGACAAAGTAGTCCATGATAGTTCTAGTATCAAAGCAAGTGTAATTTCTTACCTTAGATACACTTGAAAGCATGTTAAATTTTACAAAATTCAACATTTCATATATTATAATTCATATACATAACAATTTCCTTATAAAATGCTATTCAATATTAAACATAATTATTCGCTTACACCCTATTTTTACTGTATTTATTAGAGCTGGCATTGTTTTGAATGACATGGATATGAAGTGGACCTTATAAAAGCAATCTATGTCTACTTACCTAATCCACATAAAGCGAAAATGTACAAAAATTAACATATATAAATAGTGTGCCATTATAACTTTGATTTTACTACATTAGAAACGTTTTATCAGTATGTGGAACGCAATTTCAGACGGGTTGAATATTTCTAACCTAACATTACTATTGCTATTTAGATATGAATCGCAAATAGTTTTGACCTTGCTAGGTATAAAAAAAATGATAATGTAACATCATTAACTATCATATTTAAAAAAAGTAATATAACTATAGAATAAAATTGCGTTATGACAAAAATTTTCTTTATTACCCCCTTAAAAACATTTATATCTCTACTAATTATCAATATAATTGTGGTGGACTATAAATTATTAACTGAATTATTAATAAATAATATAAAGACGACCCTCTAGTAACTGCTACATATAAAATATTACAATTTTTAAGGAACCACTACTAATTGATACAAAAATTGAAATTTGGAAATAATTTTTTAACCAAATAGCTAATTTATAGGCTTAAGATTAAAAAACAAGTAGTTTAGATATATGCTCGTTTCTTCTTATTTTTTCATACAATGTAAAGCTTCTATCATTTATGTTTGTAAATAAAGTTTGAAATATTATTACAACCGTTTAAGGTCACATTAAACATAAAAATTTCTACAAAGCCCACCCTAAAACACTATATTAACAACATTCCATGGAAGTTTTGTAAAATCTTTTCTTTATATGATTTGTATAGTGTCAGTTGTTATCATATTCATTATTTTAAATAAAAATTAATAAATAACCTATTATTCCTTGAGGATATTAAAATATTTATTAAATGTAAGTAATTGTTATTATAAATTTATTAAAATGTTGCATAAAAGCATGAATCTATTAAATTTTGATTATAGCTTTAAAAAAATACATTTAAAATATTTTTTCAACAATAACACAATCAAACAAGATCTTGAAAAAATTTTGTGATATTTATTTAAGAAAAAGATAATAAATGATAAATTTTCAAAAAAATAATTACAACCAAGGTTTCCTAATAATACTAAACTATGAAAAGTCTTTAAAATCATATATTTAATTAGTAGAAGTAGTTTGTGAATGAAAAAGTAAATTCCAATAAACACATTAAAATGACTACATTTTTTATCTTTCAGCAATTTGATTTCTACAAAATTCAAAAATTATAAAATAAGCTTTAGATTCTCCATGAAATATTAGAACAATCCACATTAAATGAAACAAATACTATTCGAATAGATTGTAGCAGCATAATATATAACCTAAATGAACTTACGTGTATTGATCAAAACATTAAACAACAGAAGCAATCCTTTTTGTTTTAAAAACCTTAAGACACAGTAATAAAGCCACTTTTTACATTTTGTCCATGCAATACAAAGATTATCTCAATCGATTGGTATCATTCCCTAATATCAATAAAGTGTTAAAATTCAATATAAATCATATTTAATTATATGCTCAAACAATTTTACAATGTTTTAAATTTGATCAACAGTTTTCAGTGTTTACATCCATGTCTACCATGTGTGAACAATAAATGCACGATGATCACCGATAAAGAGAACCGGGTTACATCGTAAGTTTAATTAAATAGAACAAATGTTTCAATGTCATTCTCTCAATATATAACAAGTAAGTCACATTTTTATAAAAAAATATTAAAAATACATAAAATTTTTTATAAAAGTATGAATAAGGGTTTATGATAACGAATCAAAAATGGGCTACTACATAAAAATCAATGTAACATTTGCTTCACAAAACCATGAGAAAATTAGGAATTAACATTTTTATTTCTACAAGGATAATTGTATGTTAAGTTTTTATCAGTTATAAATATAATAATTTAAATCATGAATTATATTCTTCATAGAGAAACTTTAACATAAAATATTATGTTTAGTCTTGTTTATTTGCAACAAAGTATGTTTATACTCTTAATACGATTGATTTTAACTTGTTATTGAAGGATATATACCCTTTAATAAACTTTAGTAAGGGTCGATTTACTTTATAAATTATATTTTTTTAATATTTTATGCAAAAATTATTTCTAATTAGTAGTAAGCTACATAACAGTAAAGTGATGCAATCATATGCTGTGTTTATTTATTTATAGATACACGTGAACAGTTTAGTTTATGTCTAATATTTAGTTACAGAGAGAAGCATATACATGTAATGATGGAAATTTATTTAAATAGATATTAAAATACTGTAGGTATTATAGCATTCATAAAAAGTAACCTAAATGTTATACAACACCTTAATATATAAAAATGTGTTGTATGTAAAAACAAATAGTGATTGTTGTTCTAATGCGTGAATATAACATAACAATTTATGGTTAAATGTGGCTTTAATTTATAAAGGATAGAAACTTTAAAAAATATAGCTTTTTAACCATAAAATTGTACTTAAACTAGTGATTTTAAAACCAACATAGAGGTAATATTATATAAGTGGGCTGATATTATAAAAATCAATTGTTACCTTAAATAAATAGCTATTGAATACGCTTTACATCGATTATCTCAATGTAATACCAGTTTTGTGCGCAATACAAGTCCAAGTTTTAATGCATCAGTATACAAAACAAGCAGGAATTATTATCCCATCAGAAGCGACAAATATTCAAGAGTGTATCCCAGTAATTTTATATGACATCATTTTTATGTAAAATTGGCAAAAAAAGGTTGTTTCAAGATGCAATGGTTGGAAGGCATACATTTATTCAAGATTAGCCAGCTCTGTAGTAGAATAAAAAGCAAATATTATAAATAATTTATTAACATTTAGAAAGCTACCTATTGGATGTTTATTAATAAAATTAAAAAGTAATACCATTATAATATATTGAGTAAACTTTTCACTATTCTACAGTTCAATTGGATTGTTTGATCTCATGAAACATAAAATTGATGATAAACCACTAGAAAACGTTGAAGAATTCTATGAAACTGACACTATATGCCCAGAAATAAAACCTGATTTTGAAAAATTAGAACAGCTGTTAAAAATTGAGTATTGCTCATTTTACACAAAAAGTCTAATGTTACATTATTAATAGATGTAATAGTGAGCCTTACTCAAATATCGGTGATTTTTACACAAATTATATGTAAAAACAACTCAATTACGTTTCACTATTATTTTTATACACATTATAAATTAAAAAAAATTATAGAACAAACAAAATTACACCTATTGAAGTTTGTAAAAATATCATTTACAATGCACATACGAAAGAAATAAAAGAATTAAGAGCATTCATTGAAATGCATGAAGATGAAATATTAAATGTACTATTAAATTATAACCTATTTATATATGACAACAATATAAATATTATAGGCAGCAGAAGAATCCTCTAATAGATACAAAAGTGGTAAACCATTATCACCTATTGATGGAATACCATTCTTTGCAAAAGATCAATTTAAAGCTGTATAATTAAATCATTTAATAACTGATTGATTAAAACAAAATTATTTTTAAATACACTACTATTAGAAAGGATACATGACTAACTATGGTGTATCTCATCTAGTTGATAAACCATCCGATAGTACATGCAATGTTATTCAAAAACTACAAAACTATGGTGCAATTTTCATGGGTATTACTAATATGACATATGGTTGTTTGAATGTTATTGGTTTCAATCCATCAAAGTAATAACATAAATTATCAATTTTTATTACTTATATGTTAGAAAACATGGTTCCACACTCAATCCATTCAATTTAAACTATTATTGTGGAGGTAGTAGTAATGGATCAGCAGCTGTTGTGGCATGTGGTAATAAACAATATGAAATGATAATGGATCTATTTTATTTGTTATACTTTTATATTGTATAGGATTAGTACCTTTTTCACTTGGTAATGATGGTTATGGATCCAATAGAATACCACCATCATTTACAGGAATGGTTGGTTTAAAACGTAACAATTTATACTAACGTATCCAATAATAGTTTCTTATGATAATATAGCTACAAAATCAAGAATAACCAATTCAGGAACTATTTACATGAAATCATCTTCTGTTGCTATTGGTTATATATTATTTTTTAACTTAAAGGTTAAAGATTGGTCTAATTATTTAAATATAGGTCCCATAACAAATTGTATTCGTGACAATGCTGTCATCTATAGTAATTTTTTATAGAATACAAAAATATTGTATCCTATCAATATATATATATATAGCTTTATTGGCTGGACCTGATATACAAGATCCAATGAGTCAAAAACAACCTTCTCCTATTATTCCACAGCTCACAAAAGATATTATTAGATTGGCAGAAACTATAAAAATTGGTTATGATTCCTCTCTAATACATGTACTAATAAAAATGATCCTATTTAATTAAAAAGTTACATTTTAATAGGCTGCAAAAGATCCAGCTATTATTTCAACTATAAAGATGGTTATTAAATGGTTTGATGAATCTGGCTTCAGTATTGTTGAATATTGTATACCTGAAATAAATGTATGCTTATATATGAAATAAAATTCTATTTAATAAGATTATCATACTATAATAGGTGATTTTTTTCAGTTATTTAAAAAAAATGTTGTAATTGTATCATGATCAATAGTAAATTTAACTTGACTTTTGTCAAACTTGATATAACTTTATTTTTATTTAAACATACCCAAAATGATTTTATAGTTATAGATTTTGTTCAGCTATCTTTTCTAAAGCTAAATTTTGAATCAAGTAACTCTTAGCTTATCAGGTTGTCCACAAAGAGCATGCGCACAATTGTGATACTTTAAGATGGAACGTTATTTGTTATTTCACATTTAATGATGTTTAATTTTTTTAAATTCAGTTTAGAGTAAAAGTATATCTTTTAATTCTTTCAATAATTGATGGTTTTGAAGGATAGCACAAAAGAGTGGTGTATTTCATCAATTGATTGTACGACATTAAAATAGAAGTAACTGTTATATGTTTTAATGTAATCAATTATTTTTTTAATTAAATATAAGTCTAGCTTGCATTTTATTATTGTGATTTGTCTTTAAAGACATTTTTTATGTAACCATGGTAGGATGTTCAAATATCCTACAATTTAATTCCTAATAATGACTATATGGTTAATACTTGAATAAAATCTCTTATTTCTTATATTAGCAACAGCATAGTCTATAATGTATAGTATGAATTTGTCATTTAAAACATTGCTGTTATTATTATTATTATAAGTGTTTGATATTAATTAGGTTATACAAAAAATTTGTAATATTTACCAATTTAATTAGTATTTTTAATAAGTAGAATACCTTACTATTTTAGCATCATATAGAAATTGTTTTAGTTAAATAGTAAGTTTTAAAACTTTAAGAATAATGTCAATATTTTTATGATATAATCTTCTTAATTAATTCCAACAAATTAAAAATGAAATAAAATATAATTTATTGTTGTAGAATATTAATACTTTTCTATATATATATATAGTTGAAATTAAAAAAAAATAATTAACATTAAATAGGAAATCAATACTGCATGTAAAGCTTCATTCATAAGAGAAGGTACCCAGTCCGTTATTAATAACTTTGGAGAACAAGCTTTATATTCTTATCTTGTATTCTTTCTTACATTTTTGATAACTCATTATTCACTTATAGGATTGCTCTTATGCCAATGTAGTTTATACATTAGGTAAACATATTACTGATAAAGAATATGAACAAGTATAAATTGTGATATTTGTGTGTGTGTGATATAATGATTATAATCGATTTATTATTGTTGTTACCACTTATATTTAGGCAAGGCGCCAAAAAACTCGATCTCAACACATAGTAAAAGAAATGTTTTCAAAATTTGATATATTTATATCCCCTAGTATAATAAAATTTAACTTACAAAAATATAATTTATAAAACTATTTTTAATTGCATATATACACATAATAGCTACAGCTATTTTGGCACCAATGAAGCAACAAAATGATGATTCTAATGGTATTATAGATGAAGAAGCAACCCACCAAATATTAAAGTTTATTTTTTTATTGGTTATACACATTTAAAGTTGATTTTACACTATTTTCAATAGATATGTAGCACTACCTAGTAGTGCTGGTAACCCAGCACTAACCTTATATCTTGATAGTAACACAGAAAACTTACCAATTGGTATCCAACTACAAGCTAGTTGGTGGAATGAGCATCTTCTTTATCAATTTGGTTTCATTGTGGAACAATATGTGGCTAAAAAAAACAGAACTCCAGTTGTTCATGTTTCTCCATTCTAAACTTCAGCTTTTCAGTAAAATAAATTCATTCTACTATAATAGTTCTATCATTTATGGTAAAATATTTGTTATTACTTTTTATAGTTTTTAATTTAATTGTATAAAGTAATCTAATTAAAAAAGCTTATAAAAAAATAACTATAAATTTAACAATAAAGGTAATTGGGCTAATAAATCCATTTTTTTTAAATCGCTCTTTCAACTACGATTTTAATTATTCCCAATAAGATTATATTTCAATAATGTGATACAGATATTTAATTCTAATATATTACATTAGTATAGTCAGCATAAACCATAAATAATCAGTACTATTGTATATAATTTACAAGTAATTTCAAAGCAAGTATACATAGAATATGTAGAAATGATACAGTTTCAATTCATTTTTATTAAAAATAATACGATAATATAAACGATAAAATAAATTTCTCACCTTTCTATTTATTCTCTTAGATAGTAGCACAATAATATCACGGCCAAATGAGTTTAAAATTACTAATCTAGTAACAAAATAAAATTTATCAATCATATAGTGGCATTGAATTGCACATTATTTAAAAAAAAAGTTCTAAATAAACTAATGCATTAGTTTTACCGCATTTAATATAAAATATTGCCATCTTACTATGGTTTTTAAATTTTTAAAAGTGTGACTTACATTTTAGTACAGTTGAAAGTATTTTTTTTCTGTTAAAATAAATCACATTTTATTCTATTTGTATTTTAAATAATTTAAAAAAGCAGAAAAAATATTAGTCACAATATTTTGCCAATTTAATAATAAACAAAACAAACTATATACGCAACATCTGTGATAGAAAAGTTGCACGCTCACATACTAGTCTTGGCGTAGAGTGCTACTTGGCAGGTTTGTGGTCATTGAATTTAGAGAATTTGTGCATATTCTACGAGAAGAAGAAGAAACTATATTTTATTAAGTTTTTTTAAAAATTTCAAACAAAATTCCGAAATATTTTTGCTATATTTGTTGTAGAAGTGATTTATGACGACAAAGAATTGGATGACACAAAGCACCACTACTATTACCACTATATTCCTTAGCATATTAAATTATAGTGAATTTTAGCTTTTATATTCTAGTAATGTACTCAAAAGAATACAACGCTGGTAGAAATTTAAAGGAACAACAAAATATGTCATTCTTGATTAAAAATTGGCGTGGCTTGAAATAACAACTCATTTATAAAGAAGATTTATCGATAAAAAATTACAATACTTTAAAATAGGTTGATATTTACAGAATTTAAACTTAAAGAAAATTATAAGGTTATCTCTCAAGTTCACTGTAGGAAAGCTCATGCATTCTAAATAAATGTAAATAAATCATTCTAGGTACACATGATGATACATAAGCCTTTAGTTTTTCTTATAAAAAAAAATCTAAATAAGGCTGTGATGCTTGATGCTGATGGATTTATAAACTTGAAAGTTTTATAAATATAATTTCGTATTTATAAAAAGAATGTGATACTTGTTTTTTTAATAAAATTAACAATCTTTATTTTAGTAGCAATAACATAATAAATTAATGTCCTTGATAACATCTTTAAGCGAGTTAAAAGCTTGTTCAAAAAATGGTATAATAGTTCAATACTCATTATAGCATACATTAGTGATCGCTCAATGTAAACCATATGAAAATTATGTTTATTTTAAGTGATGCATCTTAAAAATATCTGTAGGATACGACAATTCACTATGATTTATTTAAAACATAGCTAGATTCTTCTCTAATCTAGAACCTGGTTATAGTATTTCATTAATTACTCCAATTCAATTTCTATATTTGTTATACTCAACACCTTGAAAAGCTCTAAAGTTTTTCCATACATCATTTTGTAGTTATTGTGTTGTTGGTTCATGAAAAAACAGTGACAACTCTAAGCACCCCACATACTTGACTATACTATGTTGTTAAAAAAAAAATCTATCATAGTTTTTTTTATTAATATGTAATCATATCAATTTAAATTTTCCAAAAAAAAACTAACATTGCTGTTTTTGAATGAAAAATGCAACACTCCCATTATGTTAACACACCGCTCGTGGGTCTTCGGTTTTATTCGTCGCTAGAAGATTTAGAGGTGAGACTAGCGGGCGTGAGAATGTTTTGGTAATGCAGTGAATTGATAATAACTTTTTGAAGCAACTTAATTGAAGAATTTACAATTAATAAGAATAAACAACAGAGTTTAAGGTAACATGATAATTTTTGGAAAGCTCAGTTCATCCACAATATTTTCCATATTACTTCCTTTTTAAAATAATGGTAAATAATTATAAAGAATAGCCTCAAATAACTATATAATAAAATTATTTTTTATTAATACTGTTATTATCATGTTAATTCTTCTTATGGTATAACTTTCCAACTAAATTACAATTAACAATATATTACTCAATCCAAAAAATAAAGAAACATTAAATTTATTTAGAAAAATTATTAAAAGTAACTATATTAAATTAATTACTATAGGTAACGTTTATTAAAATGAATGGATGTGTTAATATATAAATGATTTATTCATGTATTTTTGATTTTATAAAACTTTTAACAACTATACACACTTAGGTTATATATTTAAAAAAAACATCAACAATTTGATTTAGATAATAGTATAGATTGATAGATAATATACAATTGCGAAAATTGGAATCGAATAAAATATTTATTTGATTACAGTCAAAGAAATAAGCAAAAAAAATGTTTTGTAAAAAGGTAATAAAATTTTATAAAAAATATGGCTAGTTTTATTGATTCGATAATGGCCGGTGAATATATTAGTAGCTCGTTATTATAGAATAATTATGGATGCATAACAGTCAATAGTAACTGAGGCTGGATTTTTTAATCGAACAAGACATGCCTATTTAGCAGTTGTATACAAACTCATCTTCATATTTGTTAATTTTTATAATCATATGTAACTATATAGTACCGGCATTGATAAATTATAGCGATAAATTAAACTACGATTGTAGCACTTAAAAAATTTAACTATAAAATAGAACACCCATAACAGGATTTAAGAAGTAACATGATAAAATAGTCACATTTGGTGAATTTTATGCTAGTATTAACTATTTGTTTTAGATAAACGAATAACGATTAGGATAACACCATAACAATAGAATTATTGTCAAAGATTTATGCATAAGCAGTTCTTCGACGAATCATATTATCGAGTCATCCTGTTCGTAACTAACTGAAAGTAGCTTATTAGCTTTTGTTTTGAAAACGTCGTAAAAATATTAATAGTATTACGATATACCTATTTTATTTTAAGTCACAGACATGGGATGTGTGTCATCAAATAATGTTGGCAATTCTTCGGAAGCCAAAGAAGCTAAAAGATTGAATGCAGATATTGATAAGAAGTTAAAGAAAGATGCAGCTAACAAAGCTCTTGAGATTAAATTATTATTATTAGGTAATTAGATTTTTAAACTAATAAACTATTTGATCTCAATAAACAACATCAACACATGACTAAATATTTTTTTACTATAATAATATATCCATCTAAATATACACAACTATTAATGGAACCTAATCATTCATTAAGGGGCTGGTGAGTCCGGTAAAAGTACAATTGCTAAACAAATGAAGTATTTTAGATACATAAGAATATGAATATTTTTATATTTGATGCTGTATTGTTATTTATTTTTTTAGAATAATACATAACAATGGATATACTAAAGAAGAATTAAATAAATTTAAGCTAACTATAAATGAAAATATATGGAAATTTTTAGCAGCTCTATTGGAAGTAGTTAAATTACGCAATTATGTATCACCAAATTCTCAAGTTAATGATGTAGCGTACAATTTTATACTAAAATTTGTATATAACATTATTATATTAAGGCTATCAATCGAATTACTCCAATGTTAGATAATGATGAAGACATGGGAAAAATTGATAGTGAAATGTGGGATCTAATAAAAACCATTTGGTCAGATAGTGAGATGTCTACTCTAACGGATGAAGTCGAGTCACGTCAAGTTAATCAAAGTACAAAAGGGTGATTTTTACAATAAAATTTAACAACTTTGATTGAAAAAAACCAACTAACTTTAAACTAATAGATTAATGAAATGCTTGGATCGAATAAGTGCACCAGATTACATCCCCAATGAGCAGGATGTACTATTGGCTCGTATAAAAACAAGTGGTATAGTTGAAAGTATATTTGTCACTAAAGATTACACATTCAAGTATCTCTTTATCTATATGTTGACAACAAGTTTTGCTAAATATAAACACTATTGTTCATATTTATAGGATGTATGATGTGGGTGGTCAACGTTCAGAAAGACGTAAATGGATTCATTGCTTTGAGGGTGTTACTGGACTTATATTTGTTGCATCTATGTCAGACTACAATATGACTCTACAAGAGGATATAAGTGTTGTAATTAGCATCATTTTTCACAAAAATTTTTATGATAATCTTCAAATTAGAATCGTATGATAGAAAGCTTAACATTATTTGAATCAACATGCAAAAGCCCTTGGTTTAAAGATACATCAATTATACTTTTTTTGAATAAAAGAGATTTATTTGCAGAAAAAATTAATAAATATCCCTTATCAATCTGTTTTCCAGAATATACTGGTAAATATACACACTTCCATATACGTGTGATGTTAAAATTAATTCATTTCTTTTTTATGAAAAATGTTTACTATAAAAATAAAACGTCTACCATTTATAGTTTAAAATAAATAATTAATACATTACAATAAAAAAAAAGAACTCTATTTTAAATATTTCTATTTATAATAAGATACAAATATTGACTTATATATTGATAAAAATTGCATTTATATAAAATAATAAATCTAGGTGCCAACAATTATGAGCAAGCATCTGATTATATCAAAAATAAATTTATCTCCAAATCTAGAGAACCTGGCAGAGAAGTATATGTTCACTTTACTTGTGCAACTGACACAGAAAGTGTAAAATTTGTATTTGGGGCAGTTACAGATACAATTATCAAAAATAATTTAAAGGAATATGGTCTTTATTGAATTCATACATTTTAAGATAAGATTCTCCACCATAAACTCATACCATACAGAAAATAGAAAACAATTTTTATTGAATTTTTACATTATATCTGTAGAATAATATTTGTTGAAAGTGTTATAACATAAAAGAAACATGCTAAAAATATATTTTATTATTTATTCTACTTTATTATTATGATTCCAATTAGTAACTGCTCTAATAAATATCATCATCATCATCATCACCATTTCTAAAAGCTAAGTAACTGTTTATAAGCAATGAATCTAAACATTGTAATTGTCTATATTCTTCAACATCTCTATAATATAAACTAGTATTTGGATCCATATATAATGGCTATATATGTGTAATATTATTCTTAGATCGATATTTAATCATTAAAATATTAATGTAATTACCTTACGACCTGATATATCACAAACTTTAATATTATTTTTAAAAGGTCTAATATCATTGATTTTTTCATCTATTTTAACCATTTATAGTTTATCTAATAATTAATTATAGCATACAATCATCATTATTTTGTAGGTTTGGATCCATTTTAGCTTGACTATACATTTGTTTTAGATTTTTAAATACAAGTGGTTTATATGAGGAATTTTTTACCTATAATCAATATTATTATCAAATCTGTGCTTTAATATTACCTTAAAATTTAATTCCATTGAATTGTTATTGATTATAAGTTTTCACACGATAGCAACAGTAATCTCGGTACTTTTAAGTAAATATGATGCTGCGCTTGCGCATCAACATACCTTGCCAATAATAATGTTCGCAGTTAAAATAAGCTACCAATGTACCATATAAACAAATTTTTTTAATAATTCTCATAAATAAATTTTTTTTAATGTACAAGTAAAATGGATTCCATTTATCCCTTAAAAAGCATTATTGATAACTAATAGAAAAATTTTCGACATATATGAAACTATTTTAATTAAAAATTAGTATATTTTAGTAGATTTTAAAAGAAACCCAAATGAAATGATAAGATATCCCCTAATGCGCATGCTTAAAAATGGAGTGTTGATTGAATTTAATTATTTGTCACTAAAATTGAGATGTTTTATTTTAATATCATTATTATCATCACTATTTTTATATTTTTTATGATTAATACACTGTCACTTTTAAATTAATCAGTAAAATAATACGAAAAATATGTCAATTCTACCAATTACCTCAATGATGGTTAAAATATTAAAATCAATCTTTTTAAATTTTTTCACATAAAAACTATTCGATATCACGCTTTTATTTTTTAATTGAAATGTTATTTTTCAACTTTCTGTGTTATGTTGTGAAAATTAACTTTTATGTAGGTTTAGCAATGATGATAAACGTAACAAATAAATGCAAATGCTACGACAGACAATCTAAAAAGTCTTGTTTGACTCTTTAATAATTTGTTGGTTTACTTAGAATATTTTAATTAAATGCCGTGAATGATGCATTTAGTGATTATTACATTTATTATTTTTTACCTTTTTTAATATATATCTTTATTAAAATCGATAATCAACCATGTTACATAAAATATTAATTGAAATAACTAATAATTATGAACAAATTTTATTTTATATTCTATTTTTAACATAATTTAATTTTTATTTTTTTTATTTAAAATGTTATCTTATATAGTTACTGCATATTGATTGGAATAGACTGTAACTTTTCATGTCAAATAGGGTATAAGTGCAATGAAAAATAATTAAATAGAAATTTTAAGGATTTAACTATAAATAGAAGTCAATAACAATAATTTTAGTATTATAGTAATATTATTTTACTCACGAATGATAAGTAATTTTAACTTTTCTCTTTTGATCATCTACCGCGATATAGCAATTTAAATGGTAAAAAAATTAATATTCTCAAAGTAGTTGATAAGATGGTTGTTTTCGTAATGAAAGAAATTCAATACGTAAATTGTCAATTTAAAACAAAGGTGAGCATCATTCTCGTAAAAAATCGTTGTACGAAATATTTAAATTGTTTGAGGCTGGTGTCAAAAATTCTAAGCAATTAATATGGTTCTTAAAACAAAAAAATATTTATAGATATTAAAAGAATATCATTTTACAATTGGTTCTGTTAGAAATATAAAGATCCAGCTATGGAAGCTAATGTGGGTAATTATTTTGAATTTGATTTCGAGTAGCTCTCTATCTCTATATTTTCCCACTGATATACCTGATTTCCATGAAGAATTCTATTGATTAAAAAAAAATTAATAAATTAATTTAATAGCTTTAAATTATATCTTTTTTTTTACTTGTTAACAATCCAATCAATTTCAGTACCAAACATTTTTGAAACAATTGATTTTTTAAATATTTTCAAGGTGGATTCCAATTCTTCAACTGCAGAAGTTCCTAACATAAAATGGTCTATATTATTTAGTCCATTACTAAAGACAAAATCGTATGCAATGCTAGAAATATCTGTATTGACACTCTTTTTAATGTATTAATAGTAAATTATCTGACATTAAATTACTTTACAGTAGTTTTTCATATCATTACATATTTTTTTTATAGACTGTGGAGCAGGATGCCAGGATGGAGGTCCACTTTCTGTCAACAATCCCATTGCTGTAATTGAGCATGCTATTATCTTTACATTGTATTCCTAATAATTTATACATTTATTTTTTCGATATTATTTAATTTAATTTATATTTTCTTAATTATGTTTAGTGATAAAATGTTAAGTCTAAATTAGTTTTAGTTATATGATCAATAGTTTTTAAGCATAATAAAAGGAAACAATCCACAAATGTGGCTTTATTGTGTACAAAGTTGTAATTATTATTATAAATTATATATATATATAGATTAATAAAAATAATAATCACATCTATTTAAAACTACAGTCTTAATTTAAAAATGATTAATTTTTAGTATAAAAACCTATTTTTTGTTATTTTTTATATCAAATTTTCATTCGATATATTTATAAAAGCACAATTTATTACCTTTTAACTAGTCATTTTAAAATTAAAAAATATTTAAATTTTTTAAGTAAATTCAAACCAATTTTAATGAATATAAATTATTTTATATATAATTTAGATTAAAATGTACTACTATACAATATAGTGTAAAGATGGTAATAGAATATTGGCTAGTTAATTTATTATGATAAAGACTTACTCGTAAACGTTTTGAATATTTCATTAGACTAGTATCTAATAGAGTGTATCTTGCATATGTCATTACATAGTCAATATGAACTTGACTTTTTTCAATTACATTTAATAAAAACTCAAGGTCATATCCACTTATTCCAATATTCTTTGCTTCACCTCTATCCTTTATCTAAAGTGGTAAAAAAAATTTATTTGTAAAATATTTTTCCATATATTTCTACATACTTGTTGTAGTTTTGGTAATACCTGTGAAGCAATTAGTGATGGACTTTTTGAAAATTCAACATCATGAACCATTAACAAATCCACATAGTTTGTATTTAAAAGATGTAAGCTTTTTTCAAAACTATTCTCCATTCTTTGCACAGAATAATCAAATATAGGTTCCGTTGTGTATCGACATACTTTCGTCGATAGAAAAACATTTTTTCGTGGTATATTATTACTCTTCATCGCCTAAAATGATAATATACATTTTAAAAATTTAATACTATGTAGCTAAATAATAAAAAAACAACTTTTCCTAATCTTTCCTCTGATAGTCCACCTCCATACCATGGTGCTGTATCATAAAATGATATTCCACTGTTGTAAGCTTCAGCAATTACTAAATTACATTTATCTTGAGTCATTTTACGTTGAAATATATCACCAAATGATGCACAACCTAAATCCATCTTACATCTTTTTTAATATCAAATTTAACGATAGTTACCAAACCCTATTAATGAAGGGAGAGAATCTTTACTTTCATATACCATAAAGTAATACTATTAACAAATATTACAATTAATAAATGATTAGAGCCTAGGATTAGGTTGTAATCAAATTGAATATGGAACTAATCAATTCTTAATTTGGTATGTTTATTTTATTTATAATCTCTAATAAGTTTGGAAACCAATATATTTTCTAATGCTTTCTTATTGAATAGTTTTATTAATAAATAATTCGTAATTATTCGATAGTAATTAATCTATTCATGTGACAGCAATGGAGTTAGTGAATGCAAATTTGTAAGCCATATAACTAATTCCACATTGTGTTTAATATTGATCACATTTTTTTGTATATTCTCTAAACACTTTGATATATTTTTAACATTGTTATACTTCCTAATAATTAATAATATTTGAAAAAAAAAAGTTTAAATTTTTTATAGTCTAAGTGTTTCTCATATGTAGCAGAACCTGATTAGATCATGTGTTAGCGTTGATTGATCAGTAGTTTAGTTGCTCGGTAAGTAATATTAATCAATATAGCTTTTTATAAGATTTAAATGTCATATTTTGGTATTTACAGTAATATTTAAACAAATTTTCAGTTAACCTATATTTTTTATACTGCTTAAAGTAATTTTAAATAACTATCACCATTTTTTAACGAATTCAGTAGCTAAAAATATAATAAAAAATTAGTTTTAAATAATACAATCTGTAGCATCCATTATATATTTCATTTAATGTAATAATTAGAAATTAATTATGTAACTAGAATTTTATATTTCAATTTAGAAAATACAAAAATAAATAACAATATTATACAATTTTTTATTGCTAATTTGTGGTGTAGTTGGATGTTGAATGAGGTACATGTTGCTCAGATATCATAGCATAAAAGTATTTGAAAACACCTGGATTAGTAAAAAGAAGTACCAATCCTTCTACAGATGGATATAAAATAACCATTCCTAGTGAAAATTGAAGTGCTATATCAGGTATATTTATTTTAGAAGTGGAACCAAGTGCACCTTCAAACATTTGTATAAGATCAATCACCACTATTGGTAGAACAAATATTATATATACTCCACATAGTAAAAATGCTGTAATTGCTAATTTGATTTCTACACGAACTTTTCGCCGTCTTAATCGTCTGTTAGTATGAATAATGATTAGTGCATTATTTTCGCATGTATTTTCATCATTAAAATCTATTAAATGTGTTCTCACATAGTGAAATATAAAACAATGTAATATTATTGTGGTAATAAGTGGTAACATTTGTAGACCCAATTCTACAAATATCCCATATTTATTGCTAAAAATCATAGTATAAAAACATTTTTTAAACACCATATCATTAGAAAATGTCGTAATTCTATTCCAGTCCAATTCAACTACACATGACAACAAAAAACTCCCAAGATATGTTAAAAATATACCAATTTTTGTTCTAGTATGAGAAAATAATTTTGGATAATAGATATAGTATGCTATTTTTATGTAACGTTCAATAGTTAACATAACTAGTAGGCTGGATGAAATGTTTCCTGAGAATCTGGTTATAGCAATAGATAACTGGCATGAAGCAAAAGTATGTATATTACAAAATGCACCAATTCCTCTGATGGGAAATGCTACCATATTCACTATTGAATCAGACAAAAATATACCCCATAAGATTATATTACATGGAGTACGTAAATGATTGTATTTATTTAACAAGTAACATAGTAATAAAAAAACACCAAAATTTAGCAATGAACTAATACATCCAACAGCAATAAAAAGAACATGAAATGCGCTTCTGCTATCTGTTGGTTTACAGTTTGGTAGAAACATCTACGGTAAAGTGTTTGGGTTTTACTTTCCCCGACAATATAAGCCAGCCATTTCAAATCTAACAATTCGCCTCATTCATTCAAAATGATATATCTAACAACAAATTTTTGTTTTTTAATTTTTTCGGTATGTTTTTTGAAAATTTTACATACATTATAATATTTTTAAATTCATTTTTCTATTCATACTCTACTATAGCTCATAAATTACCCCCATTTTCGTGTGTAACAATAATCAACCCAATATATTCTATAAGTTTTGGATGAGTAGGAGGGGATAGGTCGGTAGTAGTTTCCTTAATACCTAATAAAATTACTCAAAGTTTTATTATATATTTTATTTTAACACTCAATTTAAAGTGTTTTTAGACATACCTTCCATATTTGTTATGCTTTAAATAGTTTCTTATACTATATATTTTCAAAATTTTTACTAACTTATTTTTCATATATGGATCTATTAATACTTTAAAATACTTTGCAAGATTGTTTTGCATTAAATAAGATTTCAAGTTAGTACACCGACTTTGGGGGATATATCACCTACTAATCTCATAGTTGTATTGTTCCCATAAAATATTTTGATCGGATAATTTGTAGGCGTGCCGATCTCTAGCGTACTGTTTTGCCACACTAATACAATTTTCTACATCTTGCAATAATAACCAAACACCAACTAACTTTTTTGCTTAGTTTACAAAAATTTCAGCGTTGTCATGGATACCCCGGATATTTATGCCTCCCAACGAATAAAATTCATTCAAGAAAATCCAAACTTTAGATGCAATCCATCACGACTTAGAATATTAAGAGAAGGTACACCAACAGTTGAAGGAATGATTTTATACTGTATGTATAGAGACTACAGAGTTGAAGGTAGTAGTTATAAACATTATGAAACAATTATTTTTAGTACAATAAAATTTTAGACAACTGGGCAATGATATATTCACAAGAAATAGCAACAAAATTTAAAATGAAATTAGGTGTATTCACAAGTATCGACATCAATTCAAATAGATACAGCTTTCGGCATTTACCGTTTATATTCGAAAGTTTAAAAGAAGTTGAAAAAGTGATCAACCTTATTTACTTTAGATTGAAATATTAAACGATTAAATTTCATAACATATAGAGCCTTAATCTATTGGATATCCCATTTTTTGTTTATATTGGAGATTATGTAGAAAATTTGCTAAAATTGATTCAAGAAAACATAAACCATCTATACAAAGTATCTTCAGTGGTGATTGATTGTATGCCAACTATTGAATATGATGAAATTATTACAAAAGCTCTCTCAAGTCTTAGTGAGGGTTTATCCATATATCAAGTAATATGTATGTACATTATTCAACTTTTAATCTAATAAATCATCATTTTCAGGTAGATGCTCACAATGTAGTTCCATTTTGGATTGGATCTAATAAAAAAGAGCACAACGCTAGGACATTTCGAGCAAAAGTAAAAAATTTGCTTCCATATTTTTTAACAGAATTTCCTCCAGTTTTTAAACACGAGTACAATAATAAAATAAAGCCATCTAAGGTATTTTATGAGTTTAAAATAACATTCAAAATTATTTTACAAGATTCAGTCGGTTGACATGTGCTGGAAAAATATCTCTTTGAATTATAAAAATCAAATTAAAGAAAATTTAACCAAGTTTGAAAAAATTATAGGTGGTTATTCTTCTGCAGTTAGTTGTTTTGAAAACTTTTTAAAACATAAACTTCAATCATATGAGCATGATAGAAATGATCCATGTGAGCTAAATGAATATGAATTATCACCTTGGATTAATTTTGGTGTTTATTTAATTTAGTTTTTTTATTTTTAACGTTAATTTTAAGGTAATTTAGCAGTTCAACGAGTGATTTTACAAATATTCCCATATAGAAATTCACTTCCGGCAGTAGTGGGAGCTTTTCTTGAAGATACAATGACTAGAAGAGAACTTGCTGATAATTTATTTTACTATTCAGACAAAAATAAAGATTTTTTTTACTGGGGTCCTAATTGGGCAATCAAAACGCTTGAGATTCATGAAAACGATCCAAGGAAATTTATTTATTCATTAGATCAACTAGAGCACTATGAAACATCGGATCCTCTTTGGAATGCACTAACTGTTAGGATATTATAATAATAACAATATTAATCATAAATTTTAATTCATTTTAGAAAAAACTAGTTTTGACTGGAAAAATGAACCGATATTTAAGATATTACTGGGCTAAAAAACCCATTGAGTGGAGTAGTACTCCACATTTGGCTCTTCAACACATCTTACAATTAAGCAAAAAATACTATATGGGAGGATATGATCCCGAACATATTGTTGGTAAATATATTTCTTCATAATAACACTCCTTATCATAGTTATTTTTTTAGGTTGCCTCTATGCTACTGCTGGTATTCACGATAGACCATGGAAAGAACGGCCAATCTATGGCAAACTTCGTTTCATGACCTATGAAGGCTATTGCAAAAAAATAAATATTGAAAAATTCATAAATTATTGTAGCAACATGAATCCATAGTTAATAGTTACTGTCTTTACATCTTAGCCAATTCCACATGTTTACGGCATCCTCTCATCTCCAGTTGATATTATCTTTTTACTACAACTTTTATAAGTACACGGTGCATATTTTCATCTATAATAAATTAATATATGATTTTTTAAATAAATAAAACGTTTATATACAATTTTATTTCTCTTTGAGTTTAAAATGTAAGTCAAAATGCTATGCTAAAATATTTTTACTCGTTTTTTCTTATATTATCAAGTAAAAAAAAGATATCACCGTTCTAAGAACTAATTAAATTAGATTTTAGAACAACTTATGAAATGTTGGCATCGTACTCATCTAAATGTACTACAAAATGGGATGTTTATAATTAAATAAAGCATATCACATAAATTATTATTATTTGAAAAAAAAAATTTAATTTTATAGCATTTGATATATAATGGTGTTCTATCTTAATAATACAAGAAAGTAACCCACTTTCAACTACTAATGTACAATTCAAAATTCTTTACAGAAGATCAGAGGTAATATACTTACCTTTATAATCAATTGTTGCATTTTTTAAGAAAATTTTCATCTAAATATTTTTCTATATTTTAAAATTTTTTAAAACACTATACTTTTAAAATCAATTTTAATCTTAAGCAATGGCACACGAATGTATAAATAAACAGATATTTACTCTATTTTTTTATACTTTATGATTCCTTAATATTAAAATTCATTTAATATTTATAGGCATACTTTTTTTCTATAAAAATTATTACTTTGATTCTGTAAACATGTTTATCTACTTTTTATATGTGAATAAGCATAAAGGACAGGTGTAATATTCATAAACATTGCTTACATCTACTTTACATAAAAGAAGCTTAATTATGGACAACAATTATGTCTAGAAATTATTTCACTAGTAATGTCATCGCATATATTTCTATAACAAATAGCATAATATCTACATGCACACGCATGCGCCAACAACTGTCATACTGTGCATGCTCCATGTTTATTTGTATCAACTGGATGCATTCTTTGTTGAACTAATTTATAAAAGTAAATGAAAACAACTATATTATATAGTTTAATTGAAAATGTAGGAATTGATGCATATTCAGTTTATTAATTTGACTAGATAACAACTATCTAGCGATTGAATAAGGAAAAAGTAATTTTATCAATATAATTAGGCTCTATTTGATAAATACACTTTAAAACATATCTTTTTAAGCCAAAATATAGTTCAAACACAGCAGCTTTACGTTTCTGTCAACTCATCTCAGTAAAATTTGAAACTTAATTTACTTTGTAAATAATATTACGCACTTTATCAATCCATAAAATATTAAATCTTATGAAATGAATGCATGATTTGCAAAATCAAATACATCAATGTTCCAGTATGTTTAAATTAGAGATAAATACAAAACATATCATTCTCATTAATTATTTATTATCACCTATGTATAAATTTTCGTTACATCTAATTCACTATTTTTTGATATTGTTCTACTAAAATAAAATAGCCCATACCATTTAAAAGAGGCTATCCTTTCTGCAATCCTAATCGATATCTACCGTATGTGTTCGGTATCAAGCTATATTTTTTTTTGTATTAAGATTCTTATATTATTAACTAAATATTAAATACATAATAATATAAACACATTTTTTTAACAAAGGAAAATTTATTTATAATGCATTTTATTTATACACCGAATAAATCTCGACAGTAAATGATTTTCTAGTTGATAAGTATGTTTTCAATAAAATAACATAAATAGTGAAAAATTTTATCAAGGATAAAATTTTAGAATAGAAATTTGTTGGCTAGTTAGCACACTATATTGGCACGTGACTGTAGAAAATTGCAAGGGGTGATGTTTAAAGGTCGTTCCAAGCAAGAAAGAAAACGCAGAGGAAAAAACTCCAGTCAAGTACATATAGAAGACACTAATAAAGAATGGATCGCTGCTATAAATAAAAAAACTAAGAGTAAAAAATCTGTTGGAAAATTGACCGAATTTGAACAATATACTACAGATAAAATGTTAAAACAATCGCGAAGAAAACTAGAAAATGTCAAAAAAAGGAAAGATCAACGTAAAAAAAGATCAGAGATATATGAAAAATTAAAAATAAATCAGATTTCTAAGGAATCATTGGCCTATTTTACATCAACAGTTAAACTTGGCCAAATATCAAAATTTAGCACTAACCCAAATATAAATCACGAAGATTTTATTGATAATGTTAAAAAAAAACAAATAAAGTCTAAAAGAAAAAGAAAAAATAATACTTTTGTATCTAGTTCATATCAAATTGTTAATGTCGATGAATCTAGCTCATTGGATGATAGCTGTGATGAAATAGACTCTAATATTCACCAACAAAATATCTTTGATACTGGTCATGATATTAATATTGATAGTGATGAAATAAATAATATAATAAATAACGGCATGGAAAATAATAGATCTACAATAGATAAATCTCATTGTGAAAGGCCTGCCTATCAAGCATTATGTGAAGTGAGCAGCCCAAAAAAAATATCCTTAAACATGTTACCAGTAAAGAAGCCGTCATATGTATTGGTAAATCGTGACCCAAAGATCCAAGTAACAAATCTGATATTATTTTTACTGCAATAAATTGAAAAAAAATTAAGATGGCACGTTTAAAATTACCAATACTAGGTGAAGAACAATTGATAATGGAAATGATATCTAGTAATGATGTTGTAATAATATCTGGAGAGACAGGTAGTGGTAAAACGACACAGCTTCCTCAATTTTTATATGAAGCTGGTTATTCAAATAGAAATAATGACAAAAAGTTGCTTTTATTCATATGTTAAAAACCATTTTCTACATTATTTTAAGGCATATGCAAGGAATGATAGGAATAACTGAGCCAAGAAGAGTGGCAGCAATCGCTATGTCTGAGCGTGTAGGTTTAGAACTTGGATTCCGAAAAAAGTATGTGTTAAATTGAATTTAACTGTTTAATACAAAATTTTAGTGAATGTAGCTATAAGATTCGTCATGATGGAACAGTTTCTTGTATTATACAATATAAATGTTTTCATCTATTTTAAATTAATTAATTTTTTTAATAAAGCTAATACGCAGATAAAATTTATGACTGATGGTATATTGATAAAAGAAATTGAAAATGTACATTCATATATATGTGTATGTGTGTTATCTGTTTAAAAATGTATTAGGATTTTTTATTGGAGAGTTATTCTGCAATAATTATCGATGAAGCACATGAACGTAGTCTTCACACTGATATACTGTTAGGTTTATTATCTCGTATTGTGCATGTGAGAAAAAAAGTTAGATTGATACATTTTTAGTGTAATATTTAATTATTTTTTTGTATAAAGAGATTTTTTCCATTGAAACTCATTATTATGTCTGCAACATTACAAATAGAGCAGTTTGAAGAGAATAAATTGCTTTTTCCTGGAAAAGTTCCTCCTGTTTTAAAAGTATTTTTTTATTCTATCAGATTATTTTTATTAACTAACATAATTTTATTGATAAAATCATACAATCATTGATTTTTTTAATTAATTTAATTATAAACTATATGAATATTATACAATCGCTTTATAGTTCAACTAATCAAACTGTATCAATTTAAACAATTATTTTTTTTAAAAATATCTTATTCGATAGATACAGTTTTCAGTTTAAAAAAATGTAATTCTTTAATGCCGATAACTTTTCACGTATTTTTAATATTATGTAATTAAATTAGATATTTTTATGAATGTATACTGGATAAATCTATCTACAAATAATTTCAACTACTTATTCTATAAAATAAGATTTAAATTAAAAAAATTGTTAAATTAGCTGTATTAACAGAAAAAATAATAATAAAAGATAGCTTTTTGTTGTCTTTAATCAAGTTAATATTGTTAAAAAAGAGTAATATATTGATTTTAAACAAACTAAACGTAGATATTATCCCGGCAATACCCAGTAACCATACATTTTAGCAGAAAAACTCCATTAGACTATCTTAATGCTGCTTATAATCGAGTATATCTGTTAATTCTATATACAAATGGCATTTTAACTAATATTCACTAGGTCTGTAAGATACATAAAAAAAATCCTCTTCATGGTAGCATATTAGTATTTGTTACAAGCCATAGAGAGGTCAATCTTTTAAGTGAATGGTTAAAATCACGTTTCAGTGTAAATTCGTCCAATTATCACAACCATAAAAACATTATTAATAAAGAAAATTTCACAAAGTGAGAAAATATTTTTTGATTTTTTTAATTAATGTTATAGGCCAAAAAAAGTACAAGTAACATTTGATGATTCATCCACTGGATCTGATGAAGACATTATTGACCAGCCAGTAGAAGATTCTCTGTCAGAAGAATCAAGTGATAATAATGATTCACATAATCCAATGATAGTGTATCCACTGTATGCTAATTTATCTACTGAGAAGCAAAAATATGTTTTTCTTACTCCGCCTGAGAATGTGAGGCATTGTATTATTGCAACCAATGTTGCCGAAACATCTATCACTATTCCTAATGTTAAATATGTTGTGGACACAGGAAAAGTTAAGCAACGCCTTTACGATAGTCATTCTTCAGCAACTACATTTGAGTATACTTTTATCGTATTGAAACTAAACTATAAATAGTTCATGGGTATATATAGAATATGTTGGTGCTCTAAAGCATCAGCAGAACAAAGAGCTGGTCGAGCTGGGCGTATTGGTCCTGGTCATTGTTATCGGTAACTTTAGGATGTTACTATTATCTAGTATTAGCTCATGTAAACGATTAATTTTTATTTTTTTAGGTTGTATTCTTCTGTTGTATATCAATATGATATGCCAGATTTTACAGAACCTGATATATTGAGGCAACCATTAGAATCAGTGATACTTCAAATGAAAGTATATATTTCAATTTGTTACTACCTAATTCATTACATAATGTAGTGTCTTGGTATTGCTCGAGTTGAAGATTTTCCCTTTCCTACTCCTCCTTCAATGGAATCCATTCAAAATGCTGAAAATTTACTAATTGCAATTAAGGCACTTGAAAAGAAAGAAATATTGGATAGAAATGGTCTGCTTTTTTTTATTTTATCATTAAATAAGGATTAATACATTTTCAAACCTTTTGTATAGTTATATAAATTCAAATATTTTATTTAACTTTATACAGGTATTACTACAAATACAGTTATGTGTGCAATACCCACAATGCTTGGTAGGGAAATGGCCAAATTACCGATATCACCAAGATATGCCATTATGTTGTTGAAAGCTCTTGAATTTTTTAAACAAAAATCTTGTGAAAAGAATATAATAAATATTGTGTTTTATGTGGTTGTAGTTATAGCATCATTTTCTGTAAGAGTGAGTATTAATGAATAATTTTTTAATAAAATGATAATATGTTAGTCTATCTATGATATATAGGATTTATTGTTGCCATGTGATTCCGGGCAAGAAAATGAAACCTTTAATAACCGTCTTAAATGGATATCTAAAGTATTGTATAGTATAGAATATATTAAATTCTATCTCTTAATTTATATAGTATGGACAGGAATACATTCTTGGGGATTTTTTGTTTATAATTAAATTAGTTGGTGCTAGTCTTTACTATTATCAATCAACAAAAGATCTAGAAAATTATTGTCATCTTAACAAAATTAATCTCAAAGCATTAAATGAAGTATTTAGCTTAATAGAACAACTCAAAAAAATATGTATGTCAATTTTTTTAAATTTGAAATTTATATACAATTGATATATGTAGTAAAAAATTCATACGATTGTGTATTGGATGATATTAAGCAAATTCCTCCACCAAATTCTGATCAAATTAAATCTATTGTTGATATTATATTATATGGTTTTCCTGATCATGTTGCTGTGTACATTAATAGTTTATATCCATTTTATTTCAATTTATTAATTAGAAAGCTTCCAAAGATAAACGAAGGGGGTAATATAAAATATCCATATCAAGTATGCATTATTATTATTATATAAATGATGTTCAATTTTCCTTATAAAAGCTAAATATTAAACATTTTTTTAAATGTTTTTCCATCATTTTACTTTATTAATAGTTAAATTTCATAAATTAATATAACTACAATCGTATATATAGTTACACTTTAGTATTTTTTGGTAAATAGCATTGTTAAACAATAATTTCATACCATATCCTTCACCTTTTCAAAGTACGTATTATGTGCGCATGCGCGTATAGATAAATTATTTATATGGTCGTTATATTTTACTATTTTCTGCAATAATATTAAAAAAATTATATACTTTTATTATACATGAATAAAAGAATTATTTATATAAATACGGTATTTTTTATCCATTAATAATGTATGAATTATCTTTATCATGTTTTTAGTGTTTTTATCCTTGATTAAAGTCATATATTAATTATATTACTATTTTAAGTGATTTTTATGAGTTTATTTAATGTATATAAACCAAATAACATTGCTTTTTATTCAAAGACCATCTTATTATAGCTATGTGATTAAAAGTTTGTTATTTTGGAAGATTTTAATTTTTTTATGAGATCATAGCAAAAAAATTATTAAGTTTCAGTAAATTTATTCTCATTTATTTTTTTAATATTTATAGTGTAACCTTACATCCAAAAATGTGTTCATTCATCCGCTGTCAGTGTTATCTAAGAGAATGCCACAGTGGATATTATTTGTATCGCTACATGAAGGTTCTCAACTTTATGTGAATAGTACGTTTTTATATTTTTCAATTTAACTCCATATATTACTCATCTTTAGATATATGTGCGGTTAATCCTGAATCATTAACAAAATTTGATTCATATTGTCACTTTGATATTTCAAAAAAACAGTCACCAACATATGATTTTAAAAACGATATCATATTGGCATGTAGCAGTGCATCCTATGGGCCACATGCATGGAAACTTCCTAATATATCACAAATTTCAATGAAATCTGATTCTTTAGATTTCTATAAGATATATACCATATTTCTACTTGATGGAACTGTAAATATAACACTTTATTATCTATTGAATACAGTGTATTATATTAATATTAACTATTGATTGGTAGTTATTCAAAGATTTGAAGCAGTTTAGTGATTTTTTGTTATATAATCCTAAAAATTTGATGTCCTCAGACCAAATGTAACTATTTTATACATAATCTTGTTTGTATTTTTTACTATGTTATAGATACAATAAAAATATATGCCTCATACTTGATTTATTAATGGAAAAAAATATATCTAATAAAAAATTACTTCAAAAACAATGGAAAAAAAATCCCAAATGTAATTTCTATACTAATATTTATATTTTTGATTCTATATAGTTCTTTTTAATCAATACATACTTTTACTACCTGAAGTACTTCATTCTAAAGTAGAATCAGTTTGGCCTCCATCCATCTAATATTTATTTCATGTGTATAATATGAAAGAATATTATATCTTTTATGATATTTAATTTTATCGATCATATTTATTATGTAAATTTTATATAAAAATTATTTTTACTATATTATTTGTCATGCGCCTCAATACAATCGTTAAAAATACAATAAGATTATTTATCTGTGCGCTTGCGCAATTTTTATTATTGTGCAGAGAGTATTTTGTTAAAAAAATTACTTTGCTTGAAGAGTTTTCTCATCAAAACTATCAAACATTTAATGTAAACTTTGTAAGATAATTTTAGTTATATAGTAATCTATAAACCGCTCAAGTAAACCATATAGTTAATGTTTATTTTCAAAATTATGCAAACACTAACAAACATCAGATTAACTCATTCATTTTCATAGATATATAAAGTATATTAATCTTGAGAGAATAAGGTTAACACTTTACTATTCTTGTATTAATTATTATGGAAATTTATTAATCAATGATACTATTTATGTAAGATTTTCCAATAAAAGTTTCCTCAAACTATACAATATTTTTTTATCATTAATGCTATTTTGAACAAAATAATATAAATATTGTTGCATATAGAAAAGTTGTTAATTCCAACAGGTTGATATAACCTATGGGAACAACATATAATACCAGCTCAATAGATATAAACAAACAAAAATTGATGGCACTGTTAAATATAATAAGTTTTATGGTTTAATATAATTTTTATATTCATATATAGAAAGCATTTCTTATGTCAATCTACTATCGTCCCAACAATCCTTATAAGTATGCGCAAGCATGCAATGTTATAAATGTGATTCTTTATCACTAGTGTGTCTCTAAAAATTGTTAAATACTATATATATATGTATATATGTGTGTCATTTTATTTTAAAAATAAAATAAATTATTGTTGAACAAATGATAGCTATATATTGTAAATAGTGTGCAAAATAGTTCCATTTATTATCAGATTAAATAGCAGCAGCAGCGTCTAGACTTTTTGTATAATGCGTGCGCATGCCTGTTTTATATATATTGGCATAAATGTATCAATTATTTAGATTTATGGTAAATTTTATGCTAGTTATCATATTATATTATGTTATATTGTAGTATTGGATTTATTATTTAATTATTGTAACAATTTTACATTTCATTTCATCTGAAATCTATGAAGCAACCTATACCAATATACAAGATGTATTGGGTATTATTTTAGACTGTATAATATGTTTTTAAATGAATTAAAGGTAAAAAAGATGTCATTTTGATGAATTTTTATGCAACATGGTAAGATAGGCTATTTATTATATATAAATAATATTTATTGATATATGTTATTGAGCTAGAATATTTAAATTAGGTGCCCTTACAGTAGAATGTTAGAGCCAATATATGAAGAATTGGATAAAATGATTCAACAAAGTGACATTAAAGTATATTATCTATTATTTTTTTAAATAAATGTAGCAATGTAACATAAAAAATCATTTAGGATAGAGTTGGATTGGCACGATTAGATGGATCAAACAATTCACCTATAACATTACAATATAATATTAATCATTTTCCATCGCTTATGGTATTTCGTAAGAAACAAGTATTTCTATAAAATATATATATATATATATGTGATTATTTTAGTAGTTCTTATTGTAATAAATAAGTACATGAAATGTGTAGGTGTATTTTTTCATTGATTTTTTAGTATAATACTGGGTTTTAAAGGCCTAAATATCTAGTGTGTAGGTGTTATTGTTAAAAATTGCTAAAAAAACTAGATTATTTAATTTTAATACGAATATAGTTAGTTATTTCTAGTTTAGTTTATTGTGATCTATACCAAAGGTACTTAATTCAACTAATAATAGCTAAAATTTTATATAAGATTGTGTAAGCTTAGTCAGAAATTAGTGATTAAACTAATATATTTTTTTTTTATAAACAAATCATGTCATTAACATATTTATGCAATCTTAATTCATATTTTTACGTCCAAAATTATAATATTGATTGCATGAGTTGTCTATTTTAATGAATTTATGTGAATAGTCAATACTATTAATTTATTTTAATTATGTTATTCTATAAAATTATTTGATAGTTAATTTTTATCATATAGATAGATGTGATGCTTCTTATGTGTAAGTATTAAATGTTTAAGTTTTAACAAGCAAATGTAATGTCTAACTATTTACAATTTAGTTTCAACTATATCTTGTCTATTATTAATTTAATTGAATTTTAATGTTACTTTATACATTTCTTATTTTTTTATTCTAAAATTTTTAATTTTTTTAAATAAAATAGCTTTATAATTATTAATTTATACAATATTTACTCATTACTACATCTACATATATCATATTTTTTATATTATTAAAGATATTATAAAAATATTAATTGATTATAATGTAGTTTACTAATCGTGAATATCATGGTTATCGCAAATTAGAAGATCTGTTTGAATTTCTTAAAGAGATAGCCAACTTTAAACCCACAGAAATCAGTGATTTATCTCATGTTGATAATAATGTATTAAAAAATTAATTTATTTAACTATAATTACTTTTTAAATAAAATATTTTAGGATTTAAATGTTGTTATGATGACACCATCAATCACATCACCTGAGTATATAATTTTTGAAAAGGTAACAAAATAAATCCTAGTTCATGCTCAATTTACTTATTTGCTTTAAACTCTACATGTGTACATTACTATTATATTATTAAAAAAATTGAATGGTTATTAAATATAAATCCATTCATTTTTATACGAATAATACATTATTTTATATATAAAAATTTATTTTAAATCTATTTTTATCATATATATTATGCTTTATTGTTTTAACCCAATTATTATTGTAGTTGGCAGAAAAATTTATGGATAAATGCAAGTTTTATCGAATTATCAGGTAATAATTAAGTTAATATATATCATAGTGGAATAATAACAGTGTTATATTGCATCGTATATTTATTTTTTATAAAAATTATTATAAAATATTAATATTGTAAAGTTTATTTATTATTATATAAATTATCTGGTGCAATACAACAGACTGTTTATTTTGAACTACTTTTTTTATCAATTAAATGATTCTAACTATTAAATTCTAGTTCACAAAGCCCATTAATAACTTTCATGACTAATTTAGTATTATTAATATTATTCTAAATTGTTTTTTTATACATATTATGTATAGCCATACCAACAACGTGAAAACTATCCCACAATGACACATGTTACAACACCTGCATTAAGTTTATGGTTAGAACGTCAATGTAATCCTGTTGTAAGAGAAATAACATTTGATAATGCTGAATCTCTTATTTCCAATCAAAAACCACTGTTCATTCTATTTTATATCAATAATGATTTATTGACTATGAAAGAATACGTCAAAACATTTGAAAATCTGAGAGTTATTCTTTCAAGTATTTAATTAAAGTTGTTTTATTAATATTTTAATAGATATATTTTCTATTCATTATAAAGTTTTTAATTTTCCTATAAATTATTTTTTAAAAGCTACTACTTATGAATGATGCATATATATATAGAGTATAATATGGTATTGGCAAATGCTAAAAAATTTAGTCATGCTTTAACACATGTGCGTCGTACTATTGATGATGCACCCTTTGCTGCATTTGATGACTTTAAACATATTTATTATTTTGGTAAATATGATGATCTAAAGTAAATATATTAAAATTTTTAAATAATTAAGTTTTAGTTTTAAATTGTATATGTATTATGTAGAGATGTGTCCAAAGTTATTAAATTTATTCATGATTATGAATCTGGTGAACTTCATAAAAGACTTCATGAAGAAATGCAAATTCGAGTTGTTATTCAATTAGATGAACCATTTGATACTCATATTAATCAACCACCATCAGTCAAAGGAAAACCAGCAATACCTTCTAATAAACAAAATAATCAAGTATATTATCTATTACCACCATTCCTATCCTATCAACATTAATTAATAACTAAATGTTCAAACTAATTTATCTTCTTATTAGAATCTACCTAAAAATAATAAACCTTCATATGTAACAAGTCTTTTCAAAAAACTTTTGCCAGATTCTGATAGTTTTTCCCATGTCAATGATGTGCATGAATTATAATATAATCATAATGATATTATTAACTTTGGTTATCCACCTACTATCTATTTTATAATTTAAACTGTTTAAATACTTATTTATGGTTCTAACTATCGGCCATATTTCATTACATTAGATTATTTATTTTTCTATTATTTTCATCTATCTATCCATTATACTTTTTAACTTAATAAAACTAACTTCTTTTTTTCTACTATGGTTATTCTTTCATATTATTTTTTTAACTTATCTAGCATAGTTTTTAAATTTCTATATTTCATCCTTTATTTAGAGCCATTCTTATATTTTTATTTTTTCTAATGTTATTAATTTTAATTTTACCATTTTTTATATCTCATACTATCCTTATGTTTATTCTTATTCTATTATAAAATAATAATAGTAGCATCTTTCAACATACTTTTTGATCATTTTTAATTGGATAAATGTTATTACTACGACTACTATAGCTATGGTGATTAATATCCCCATAGTTAGTAACTATAGTGATTAATTTTACCATAGCTACATTGTTTTTATTTATTTATCAAAATTACGATGGTTTACGAATATTGATGTATAATGGAAAATTTGACTGTATTTATAGAGAAATTTCATTACAGTAATCAAAAAATAAATTGAATTTAGTTATGTTGTATTTTGTGTTAATAAAAAATAAAATATATTTATTATTTAGGGGAAATTAATAAAAAAAACATAATTAATCATTAGCAATCACTAATTATTCACCAAGTAACTAAAACAATAACAAATAAAAGCTTTAAAAAATATCAAAGTTCGTTATTACCGAAGAATATTAGAAAGAGTGGCACTAAAAAATTTAAAATACAGTAAAAGATATGACTACACGTATGTATTATTTCTATTTCATATTGGTTTATATTAATTTAGAGGAAGCAATACCTAATGTAACTATCAATATCCCAGATTGTTATCAACAAAGTGCAATCGCACCCAAGCATCCATTATCGTGGTTAGATAACCTTAACGAATCTTTTCACACACTTTTAAGAGTTGCTGCACCATTGGCAGGAACTTGTTTCTATGGTTATATGGTTTATTATTTTTATTTTTATTAAGTAATAATTATTTTGCGTTATTTTACTAAAATATAAACATTTTAGCATGCAATATTTCTACTAAGATAAATGAAACAAAAGTGATTATCTTATTATAAAAATCCAAGTTAGTATTAACATTGTGTATATTTATATATTGATTTTAGCTAGTATTTTGTTTTAGTTACAATGATACTATTAAAAACATGAATAATAATGATATGTATGTATGTTGAGTTGTTTTACGGTAATTTGAATATATTTTTACTATTCATATCTATACATAAATCATATTTTAGTGATACCAAGTTTATATAAAAATTTCAAATTATATATTTATAAATAAATTTTTTTATATTTACATAAATTAGTGTTTTTATTGCATAGCGTAAATCTGTTTCAATATTATCACTTCTATATGATATATGATAGAATAAATAAGATTAAATCCATAAAATAATACTATTATAAATTGGTATAAAGGCTAATTCTATTAAAAATCACTTAAAAATATTGCAAGTGTATAGATATGTATTCTACATTACTATATATTAAAATAGAGGAGATGAATAAGTAATGTACCATTTAAGGTAATAAATATCCCACTATTTAAAGGGAATTTAGCTCATTTTGATATAAAAATTTTAAAAATAAAGAATATTTAAAAAAATTTTATAGATTTAGTTAAATTTTAGTAGACAATTCACATCCATTATTGATCCTATCTCCAATCATCATAAATATGCTATTTATCAATTGTATTTTAAGATGATTATAAGTAAAATATGTTAATTATCAAAGTATTTTAAATAAATTTTATATAAAAATTGTATAGGTAATCTAAACTTCAAAAAATAACTAAATGTATATTTAAACATTATAGGAATTTATGTAGGCCCTATTATCAATATATATATATATATA